>JAXCLQ010002838.1:0-54661 GCA_035584115.1 Cedrela odorata
TAACAAGTAAATTTTATTTTGTGAAATATTAATTAAACTGTAAAATGAAAAATAAAGAAATTAGAATAAAAAAATTACATATATATATATATATATACACAAAACATGGGTACTGTAGATTTGAGGTGTGATAATTTAGGGTTTGGGAATTTGGGGATTTTATACTGTAGCGCGAAAACTGTAGCGGAGTTACTGTAACATGTTTTTGGTTTCGAGGATAAAAGCGTCCAAATAACCTGAAATTAGACCGATTCGTAAAATTAAATTAGGGTTGGTCATATCGATAAACAAGGAATCTAAAAAAATTATTTTTGAAATTTTCCCTTTCTACTGCCCTATCAATTTCTACGGTTGTATCAAGAAAAGTCTACTCCCATCTATTTGTCAAGATTTATTTTAGTTTTTAGTTTTACAAGTATGATCCGGAGGATATCTGCATTCAAATTGAAGGATATCGACTTCCATTTATCTTTGGGAGAAAATGGATCAAACCTTAGTAGCTAAGAAATAAGAATAGAATCTATAATAATTGTTTGATTAGTTAAAATCCAATGATGTAGATTGTTATGACAAATATATTCCAAACTCTACACAAAGGTGGTATGAATTCATGATTGTTCATCTTTAGTACAAGCAGCTGGCTGGTTGATGTATATTCCTGCAAAAGTATTGGGAGGAACTGAGGAAATTAGGTTTGTAGCTGTACTGGTCAGTTGTTATATTTTCTTGTATTCTGCTGCCATTTATCTTCAATGGAAGGGAAAAGAATTCCATGCTATTACTGCAACCAAAGTTGAAAAAACAGTTCATCAACCTCATTTGACGCAAGGAATAGATCAGCGGGTTCTCTATCAGATCCAATGGGTGAGAGGCCTGCACCACCACCATCACCACCAGTCATGCTACTGTTAATACTTCCTCCAGAAATTCTGCCAGTCATTCCTGCCAACCCTTCACCAAAAGTAAAAGTAAGTTCAGGAGGTTGCAAGGATCTTTTCCTTCGGGTCACCTCTATTGTGATTTTTGCTGGTATAACCAACGGTGCTATAGGAACAGGAGTTTGCAAAGATGTTTTTCTTTGGGTCATCACTTTTGTCATTTTTGTTGATGATGGTATAACCAACGGTGCTATAGGGACTGGAGTTCGCAAGGATGTTTTCCTTCGGTTCATCTCTTGTGCGATTTCCGTTGATGACGGCAAAACCAACGGTGCCGCAGGTACAGAAGGTTGCAAGGATGTTTGCCTTTGGGTCATCTCTTGTGTGGTTTTTCCTGACAACGGCAAAACCCATGGAGGTGCAAGGCACGTGTGCATACCATGGTATGCTATGTCAAATGAATATGGGTCATCATCATGTTGCTGAACTTGCTTCTTTGCACGGCATTGATTCTTTGAACATCTGTAATAACTCCTGAGATTCAATAGGAAAAAGGAAATAGTTAGTCCCCAATTACATATAGTTTTGAATGTATAAATCTGAATATGTTTGTTTTTCTTTTTCTCATAACATACTTTCATGTTCATACTTGGCCATGTAAACAAACTAAAGAAGTCTTCATTGGATTTTTACCAAGTACCATAACTGTATGGCATGATCTATTGCAAATAATCAGTCATTTTCATGTTTCAACTACTTCCAGACTGAGTCAAATTTTAGCCTACATATTTATGCTTGATCAAACTTTGTGAAGAACATTGACAGTAAGCAGAAAGTCAAACAAAGCCCTTCAATCTATAAACTGCACACTTGTTATTTTGTGAATGTGTCAAATAATCATGTTTAGTTCAGAACAGGCATAACTCGCTAGCCATGACTTATACTGTACCTCGGAAACTTCGACTGATATATGGTTTTCTGGCCATACTTCCTCCAAGTGTAGCCATCATCCGGTGGAATCTGAGGCAAGGCTGCTCTCTCTATAAATAATCTTGCACTACATACATAGAATCCAACATGGCTGTTAGCTCAAAAGAACCTAATAGAACTTGCTAGCATACAACCTAAAGAACATTCTGGTGGATGATCTATGAAAGAAAAAGTATGGAAATGGTTTTATGATTTTGGGACATTTTCCTTGGGGCAAAAACAATTTCCCATGAAATTGCTTTAGATATTACGGAAGTCCTGCTCAGTAAGGAAATATGATGTGCTGATGCAAGTTCCATCAGTCCATAGTTAAACAATAATAAATACAAGGTACATATTAGTTGATGATACAATAATTTTAGCTAGCAGAAAACAACATAGTTCAAAGCTTTTCATTACCTGCTTTGTTGTTTCTTTAATGATAAACTCATGCCAGAATCTGATGCATCCATTGCCTGAACATCTTTTCCTTCACCCCTTGATTTTGTTGAAGTATCTATTATGTCTTTTCCAACCATTTGCCCCCTGGTGGCAAATGGGTTTTCCTTAGGTGAAAGTTCTGTCTGAATCACCTTCTCCTTTGCTGGTGTCACACTAGATTTTAAGAATTCCTGCAAAATTGGATCAATCTGCGGCTGCTGCTGTACAACTGATTCTTGCTGTGCATGGAATAACATCTGGCCGGGATAAAACAAAGTGAAAGCTTGAGCATTTAACATTTCCCTAGCAGTATATAAGGTTTATGATTTCAACAAAGGATTTTGAAAGCATGTTGGATCTCTTTGAATGTTTGGTAGGTTAGCTTCAAGGTCTTTAGCTAATTTGCATCCATTAAGGGTTAAAGAAATGATTTTTTCCATGGTTTTGTTTGCATTTCTGCTTGGTTTGGCTTCTCTTGGATTTGAACATAATTTTAAATCTGGATTTCAGTTCTATGCTGATGCTTCATCATAGTATAAGTTAATAATATATTAAAGTATAATGTTTCTTCTACATGGTTCAAAAGAGAACAGAAAATTACTAAAAAAGGACCATGCACAAATATCACATATTAATTAAAATCCAACTATTCTTATATTTTATTTAAATGCAATATACAATATTTGAATTAAAGCTCATACTATACACATAAAGATGTATTAAAATCAAAAGGATGTACAAAGGGGACAAAATGTCCACTAAAAAACCCTCTCAGTTAATGTTTTTCCTACCATCCTAAACTAATGATTTATTTTGAAATAATTTTTGAAAACTATATTGTAATATAAAGACTTTCGGTATAAATATATTTAAATAATCTCTGGAAAAATTCCACAGAAATGCTTATTCAACAAATCATTTCAAGTACCTTTTTACTTTTAAATCCAAACAGTTGATAGAGAAGCATCTATCAGTTGTAATTCTCAAAGAAAACTCTAAGTTTGTCCCAAAAACTACCTATTTCAACCATAAATTCTAAAATAGATATAGACCAGTCCTACTGTTTTCTTGCCACATCAAAAGGAACAAGATAAAAATCTGAGGTCATGAGGCTAGATAATTGCCTAGTACTAGCAACAGTGATTCATAAGTTTATGTCATTAAATTATATAACTAAGTATGAAGGAAATTTGAAACATACACAGAAAAAGTAATTCGTACCTTTTCAATATGTAATTGCTGTATGGTTTTATTTAAGTCACCCTCCCAACACCCTTTATCTAGCTCCCGGTTTTGTCGTACTTCCTGCAACATTGGTGTGCTCAAGACTCTGCAAGAGAAAATGTTCATCTTGGGACATTCTATCACAAATAAATCTTCCAAAGATAGGAACTTCAAGGGGTAATTGCCAGAGCAGAAGCTTGTCAGGCTTTGTAAACGTTCAAGTGATAACCACTTCAATTTTCTAAAAATAATCTCATCATCTGCAACATCTCCTTCATTTGCTATTATTTCTGTCATCATTTGGCATCCATCTATACGCATTTTCACAAGTTGCACCAAACTTTTCGCTGTTGATAATGTTAACAAGTTTATCAATCTTTTGCAATGCCATACTTCCAAAATTGTTAAATTTCCGAAAGGTGTCAGGTTAGGCACTAGATTGATCAAATCGTCACACCACAAAACTTCTAGAACTTCAAGATTTTGAGCAATTGAGTCCTGTTTGGAGCCTTGTTCCCAAATGTGCTTCAGATTAGAAAGTTTCCACAGCTTTAAGCTTTTCATCTGTCTGAGCATTGCAGCATGTTTCTCCACATCTCCATATAAGAATATCTCTTTGTATGAACTCCATCTGAGTTCAAGCTTTTCCAGATTGTGAAATTTCTGAAGGAAACCAAGTGGAAGAGTTGCAGACTTATCATTCACAACCTCAAGAATTTTAAGTTTGTGAAAGAGGTGTTGTGGAAATTGGCGCTGGCATATCAATTTGATGTCCTTTCCACTTAATTTCAATTCCTCCAAGTTGGTTACAACCTAAAGACCAATCAGACAAACACGAGTTGGGGTTTCACAGAACATATAGCAGTTTCACAATATTCTTAGAGAAAAAGGGGGAAAAATGTTAAATTGGTGGCTAGGCTACAGACCAACTAACATGCCAAAAAGTTTTTAATGTAATACCTGCTTGAACTAAAAGGAGAAAACTGGTAACACCCATGAAAAAGATAGTGTAAGATTATTCCTCCTATTCCATTCATCAACTCTCGTATGTTGAACAAAAGGAAAAGCGAAGAAAAATAATATTTTACCTCCATTCTCTTTTCCTCCTTACCAAAAAGTTTCAAGCAGATTTATGATCAATTTACTCTAGAAAATATTAATCGCTCAAAATCCAATATATTAGTTAATTGCAGATTTTAAAAGAAAATCAAACCAAAACCAGCTGATGATTATAATGAAGATTTCAATCTACTTTAAATTGGTTTTAATTCCAAATATCCAAAATCGAATTGAGACTATATAAAGTATAAACCAACATAGAAAAAAAATTGAGTTTTTGCAAAAGTCATTATTCTAAAATTGACAGACCACCCCGGTGAAGATTTATAAACTAAATACAAACTAGTGTCCCTAATTATAGACACACATCTCAGTTTGAAGCTTTCACAAGTAAATTAATAAATCCTTAAGATTGTAGAAAACCTCCATACAATATTAACATGATTACGTTTGTTGTGTTATTGTTTATAGAGGAAAAAGTGGGGGAAAAAAAGGAAATGGGTTTCATACCTTTTTAACCAAGAAGAGGGCTTGCTGAGCTGGGATATGAAGTTGGCCCTTCTCAGTTCGTTGGAAGGTAAAAGATTTTGAAAATATCTTTACTTTGTCACAACCATAAACCTCCAACCTTTTTAACAGCGGCCATTCTGAAGTATGTAAACCAGGGTAGAAAGTTCTAAGTTCTGGTAGGTTCCACAGCTTCATGAAGGTTACTTGTGGAAACACAAACTTAGGAGTTGCTTCTGCTCCTTCTTCCATTGAAACAATCTCCTCCAAAACTGTGCAGTAGCATATCTCAAGGTGTTGGAGTTGGGCAAAATTTCTAACTATAGAAGATGAAAATATATACTTTAACTTATCACAGCTGCGCACAATCAAGTGTGTTAAATTTTGGAAACAAGAAGCAAGTTCATTTTGCCAAATTTTTTCAAAATTAATCGCACAAAGCTCCAAGGCCTTCAAGTTGGGGGAAAAAACCACCTGCAGACAAAGTTCTCCTTTCAATCTCCTTCCTTATACATTAAAGAAATAAAGTTTTTATTCAAGGAAAAATGACATGCCATAAGAGTTAAGATTCTCTCTCTCAGAAACAAGCAGACATTTTCCATATGAAAGTTAACCAACCACATCAAATTCGAAACAATTTCCTCCTCATTTAAAAACAAAAGAATGAAGCATGAAATGAAGAATATATTCATTTGATAAATAACATTAAGGGAAACCTGATTGCATGCTCAAATGTAGCTTCATATAAAAGATTTGAAAATAGTTTTAGCAACCAGAGGTTTAACAAACAGTATAAATAATTTCAACAAAAATTTAGAAAAAAAAAAATACACTAATTAACAAATACATTCATGGTGCCTTTGTTGCATCCAATATTGCATAAGAATCACCAAAGAGAGACACCTTCAATAATTGTAGGTGATAAACAATGCAACTCAATACCAGGCCCTAGAAGTAACCTAATGTGAAAGATGATATTTTACGTAAGAGCTTAGCGAGTGTGAGATTCCTTCTTTTCTTCAAGGAACTCCTTTTTAAATTTCTTTTATGTATTTTCAAATATAAATATAAACCAAACCCCAACATCCCTTGATGTGAGTGCGGTTCAACTCCAAGGCATCTTGTATCATCCCAAGAGATCTTATTAATTAAACAAATAAGTATCCACTTCTCCGAGGAACTTATTTTCCTACATGTGTTAAAAATGAGAATAAGAAAGCAAACAAAATGAAAAAGGACAAGGCTATGCACACCAACCTTTTCATCAAACAATGATATGGGCGTATCAAGCTCATCCTTTGAAATGACTTCATTGGACAAAGTATCGATTGGCAATTCCTTGTGTCTTTTATGTGATTTGAAAGGTGTCTTCACTTTAGAACAAAAGGTTGTGAGCTGTGGAAGAAATTTTAGAGTCAAGGAGTGTAACTGACCTAACTCAATTTTGTCAATCACTTCATTGTAGTTGACATCATCTTTTCTTCCAGTAGCAAAAATCTCTTCCATATTCTTGCATTTATTCACCTTAATTGTTTGGAGTAGTGGAAGGCCTCTAACTATGGAGAATGAGAAAACAGCTTTTAATTTATCACAGTTTCCCACTTTTATGATTCTTAATTTACAGAAAGATCCCTTTGTGAGTTGACCATGACATATCTTCTCCAGGTTCATCAAATTACTAAGAGACAATGACTCCAAGACAGGGAATGTATCACAAGGCACACTCTCCATTGAATCAACAACACACAGAATGGAAGGACTATTTTGGACATGTAGATGCTTTAATTGAGGAAAACCCGCTCTGTCTAATTTACAAAGAATATTCTTGACACCCTGCACTTCATCTAAATATAGGTCTTCAATTCCCTTCAACTGCATGATGACCTCATCCTCCAGGCAAACATTAGAATTGAGCTTGAGTTTCAATGTTCTTGTATTCTCATAATCACCAAACCAGTCCCACTCATCTCCTATGAAAATTTTATACCTTTTGAGCTTTTCCGAGAACAATCTCTTGGGAAGTATCTTGGCATCTTGAATATGAATTTCTAGACTGGTCAAGTGACACAAATGCTGAAACTCATTCAGGCTAGCATTATTACAGTCAACATTGAGTCCTTCAAACTCCCATTCAACAGAGGTATTACCCATATACAGTTCCTCTAACTGGGATAGGCTAGATATAACATTTGGTGAGATAAATTTTAGTTTTAGACAATTGCTCAAATCTAATAACCTTAGCCGAGTCAGTTGACCAATTTCTCCAGGCAAATGCTCAATATTAGAACAGCAAAGGCTGAGAATTTGTAGCTTCTTCAAGTTTCCAATATTAGCTATGTCTCCCAATATGCATAGATCCAAACACAATGTTTGAAGGTTTACTAAGAGATGAAATGATGAGGGCAGAAACAATAACTGCATTTTAGTCAGAACTAAAACTCTTAGATTAGTCATCGCTGCAAAAAAATTGTCCGGTATTTTGCAAAAAGAATCCTTAGCATTCATATAGAAATGTTTAAGTTGTGGACATTCCAACCATTCAGGAAGCTCCATAATATTGCTATCATGGAAGGAGATTGTAGTGCAAGTCTTTAGTGTATCTTTACCTGGTGATTTCTTCTTAACAACCTCATTTTGTAATGCAAATAAATGTTGCTCTCCAGACGCAATTGATATAGCAACATCTCGGACAACATCGTGCATAGAAAACCATTCACTTGTATGACCATCACACAACAAACAAGAGTCTTTGAGTTTATGGACCAATGTATGTACTCTATCCCGTGTTTCTTCCAGCGTATTAGTGGCGTTAAATAAACCCAAACCCACTCCATATTTCACCAAGTCCATAATGGGAGCATCATAGGGATGTTTTATTAGACTACAAAGCAAAAAAGTAGACTTAGCTTCTTGATCATCCAAAAGAGTGTAACTCAACTCTATTGATGAATACAACAGTGGATTCACATCTGTGATGTTTGTTGCAGAAGACCTCCCCAGTTTGTGCAAAGCATCCTTCCATTCAACTACAGACTTATTTCTTAAAGCCCTTGCAACTGTTACAATGATAATAGGCCAACCAACACAAATACTGGCTATATCAATTGCTACAGGCTGCAAGTCAGCATTATAATCACCCGCCATCTTCTGAAATAGGCTCCAAGTTTCTTCTTTGGTTAAAACGGAAACCAAGAAATTCTTTTGAGAACCCATATCATTTGCTAACACATATAATATTCTTGACGTCAGAAGTACCTTGCATCCCCAGTGATCATCTCCTAAAGGGATTCCTACCTTCTCCAAATCAAGAGTTGTCCAAATATTATCCAATATAACAAGGATCTTCTCCTCTTTCTTCAATCGATCACATAACATCACTGATCTTTCAGACTCTCTCTCCTCGCAGAATTTTAGATCTAGCTGATCCGCTATTTGTCCTTGAATCTTTTTCATATCTGGAGTTTGCGACACCTCGGCAAAAACGACCTCATCAAAGAGCTTGTCTTCCTTAACTTGTCGGGCAACTTCCTTCACCAGTGTCGTCTTGCCAATGCCACCTATTCCATACACCCCAATCTTGTTGACACTCTCATCACTTAATGCAACTAATATATCGTTCAAAATGGACTTTCTTGATTCATAGGCCTCGAAACCTTCAGCATATCCAAGCAATTTGTCCTTTGAAATGGCACTGTCAGAAACTTGATCAAATGTCCCTTCTTCCTGGAGTTCAACAACAGCCTTCACCTCCTCCACTGCTTTCTTGCTAAGTTGATAGCGAGTCTTCAAATTCAGACACAACCCAGGGAAGCATTTCTTCTTAGCTTTCTCTTCATCTTCAACAAACTTCCCCACCTTGTCAGTGATCTTGTTCACACTAATCATCCACTTCTCAACACTCTGTTCAATCTCTTCCCAACTTTCCTTAGCAACATCAACCCTGCGCTGCACACTCTCCCTCGTTTCATTCAGCTTCTCAACTTCTTTCTTCAAACTGTCACAGTTGCTCTTGTAGCAGCATAAATAACTAAATTTACGCCCAATCGAAGAAGAACCCATTTACTCAACAATTTGCTACAACACCCAAAAAACAGACCAACAGGAACAATAATGAAATAAATCAAATTGTTTACTGATCGAGTACAAATCAAAAGAATAGACAGAAACGGAAACGAAAAAAGTACGAATTTATTTGTTACCTCGTAAACAATTCGATTCGGTCTCAACCGAAATCAGGCAGAAAATCGAGCTGGTCTCTGCTGCCGTGGCTAATGAGTCAACTCAGAAACCAAACGCCGCTGAAACGACGACGTAGAACGGTGTAGATTTAGGGTCGACGAAATGAGCGGACGAGAAGATGATCTAACAACCGAGTATTGACTTTGGTTGGCCGAGTTTGGGTTAAGAAAGATTAACAAGGGAAAAGAGAAATTGGATAATAGATCTGTTTAGTAACAGTTAAGGAAAAATAATCTTAAACATTTGTGGAAAGTATCCCATTGTTGAGATCGAATGACCGATCTACCCATCACCGAAAGGTAACCCATTTTAAGGAAAGACAGAATTTCTTTATGTATTTAATAAGATTTTGAAATAAAATTTTGAAAAAACGAAATTTGGTTCAATAAACCTGCCTTACCTAATTCTAAAATAGAAATTTTAACCTACCATTCTTTTAAATAATTATATTTAAATAGTAAGAATTTTATAGATATATCTTTTGAGATTTATAATAATTTCAAACTCTAAAAAAAATTTCATAAGTAAATTCATTTACTCATTATTATTTAATTTTTAATTTTTAATTTATTTATATTAAATATTAATTTATATTCTAAATTTTTAATAATATAAAATTTTAATTAACTTAAAATAAATGTTGTTAATATATTATCATATTATTTTAAAAATAATTTATATTAAAATTTTAAAATTTTACAATACAATTATTGTAGTATAAAATTAGTCTAAATAATACAAATTAAAATATTTTAATATTATTATTAATTAATACTATTTAAATATTTATATAATAAAGTTATTTTTAATATAAATTATGAACCTTATATGGAATAATAAGTATTCTAAATTAATTTGTTAGAGAAATAATATGTATATATAAAGAGATAGATAGATAGATAGATAGATATGTGTGTGTATATTATTTTAATAATTAAGATTCATTTAATAAAATATTTTTTTATTTATTTTAGAAAATATACATAATAATCTCTAAAAATTAAATAAGAATGAGTATTATGATTTTATTTATAAAAAATAAATCAATTAAAAATATATTTATCTTTTAGTTAGTCAATGTATAATTAGAGGAGAAGTAAATCTAATTTTTTACAAAACTTAATACAAAGTGAAATTATCACAAATTTTAAAAGAAGTATATGAAAAAAAAAACCCCTTAAATAGTATTTATTAAAATTCATTTTGCTTGCTTTAGGTAAAATTTACATTACTTTTTAACATTTTCGACAATAATTAACTTACAACCAATATTTTAAAAAATATTCATTGTGGCCCCAAACCATTACCATCTTCGGTCACTTGCAACATTACTATTAATCACTTCTTCTTCTTCTTTTTTTCTCGATTCGATTTGTTCTAAATAAATTTTTTTCTTTCTTTCTTTTGTTTTAGATTGCTTGCTGCTTGCTTATCAGGGACTAGTTGTTGATCATAACAACAGCAAGTGCAGGTTGTTCAATGACTTATGACCGTGTGAGAACTATACAGTAAACATAATAATTTTTATTTTGTTCCTTGTACTCTTTTTTTTCGACCTTCAAAAGTCGCCCACAATTTCTTGAAATGATGAAGGGAAAACCAGGGGAAAGTGAGAAAAGAAAAAAAGTAATATGTATTTAATATTTTTAATATTTTTATTAATATTTTTAAGAATAAATTTATTTTTTTAATTAAATTTATAAGATGTAAGGATAAAATATTATTTACTTATTTATTATAGTGAAAGATAGAGTGGCTGCTGACCCATTAAAAATGCATGCTAGACCTGTTGTGGACCCAAGTAGAGTTGAAAGACAGAGTCGCGTAATGGTTCGAAATTTTTGAATGGTAATTATTATAAATTATTGAGAACTAAAATAAAAAATTTTTAAAGTTTGATAAATCAATACGCTAATTCATAATAAATGAGGAAAAGAAGTAAATTTGAGATTTAATAAAAGAATTAAATAATAAGTTATTTTGTAATTATGTAAATGGCAGAAATTAAACTTAATAAAAAAAATGAAAAATGAAAAAAGAGCAAAATAATAGGTTTAATAAAGGAATAACTTTGCGGCTATTTTATAAAATAATTTAGGCTTTAATAAAATTAACCAAAATTACTGGATAAAGAACAGAGAGATATGGGAAAAAGGGGAATAAAACAATAAGAGAGAAAAAAAGAGTCTTGTTAGAGAGTTTGGTCCACCACCTCGACTTCTTCTTGTCAAATTGCTAGAAAATCTTAAAACGCTTGCATAAGAGACTAACGGAACAGGAAACGACAACGAAGAAGACTCTAGTAGTACGTATCCTTTTTCCAGGTTCTTATTTCATTCATTCTAGCACAAGACCCGTATTTTAAATTCTTCAACTCCTGTTGCTAATGCTCAGATATTAGTTCTAGAAAATTTTAAGTAATTCACCAAAACACATTAATCTTACCCTTTTGGACTTCAGTTTTCTTTAATTCAGTGAGTTTGCCAATGAGAAATTTCTATTTTATGCCTTTGGATCCGCCTATGGATTTTTGGCTTTTCCTTCAAATTCTTAAGTTTCCTTCTATAATTCCCTTTCATTTTAATTTGTGTTGTCAAAACAAAATGAGAGTGATTTTTATTGGTGGGCTGAGTTGGTTTTTCAATTTTTTTGAATACATGTTGTAGAATTGCATTGTGCTAGTTACAACATGTATGGATTTTTTGTGATAGAGTATTGCTGCTAATGTATATTACTTTTGAATTTAACAACTTTAGTAATTTGAAAATACTTGATATTAAATAACTATTTAAAGTAGTCAATTTTTGAAGAATTATGAACTTGCCAATTTCATTATTGAAAGGATTAGCTTGTAATTGGTAGTTTTCTTATTAATTATATCTTTTAGAACTTACAATTTTGGTATTTGTGGATACTAGGGCATTCGCTCTAATCACCTAATTATTGAAGAGATGTATGCAATATCTAGGCTCTTTTGAGCAATTTTAATTGTAAAACATTAGCTTAGTAGTTTAGGATATTACTTTGGATGGTTACATGGTGAATTTGTACATTATGAGATTTGTTGATTTAGGAAAATTGTGGAATGGTGACTAAAATGAATTTGTTGGTTGTTTGAAAGGTATAAATGCTGTGAATGGTTGATACATATATGTGTGTGAGTGGTTTTAATGTTAAATGATGTATGGAATTGGTGGATGAGCAGTTATGATGAAGATATGCATTACATATGTAATTGTTGTTGTTGGAAGATTAATGGTAATAATGTTATATATTTGGCAGTATATAAACTGATTTTATGACCATATTTTAATGATTGATTTTATGGCCATATTTTAATGATTTTTTTATGTATGGGAAGTGTAGAATTAAAGGGTTATGAAGCATGAAAATGGCGGCAAATTGGTAAGGATGAAATTGGTTAGACAGGGCAGTGTTTTGCATGCTAGAAAATTTTAACCTATATGTAATATTTTGCTTATAAAATAAATTATAAGTTTTCCATTAATAAACCATAAAATTATAGGAAAACTAGACACAATTACAACTAATGTAGTTGAAAATTAGAATTTTTTGGGAAACAACGAATCCCTAGTAAATTTTAGAAATGGTTATTCTATGTTGCATTTCGGTTTGCCGAAAATACGGAACAATATATAAAAAACCCAAAACAAAATAATATTCCCAACTTCTGAATTTTGCGTCATAAAATTCTATGAAAATTAGACACATAGGGTGAAAAAAAAATTAAAAAATCAAATTGTTACATGTATGGATGAATTCCCAGTAAAAATCGAAAATCGGTTGCTTTGTTCAGCCCTACACACTATCTCGTGTTTGTATAGTGTGTAGTAAATTGATTATAATTTGAATATTAAAAATCAGAATTAGGATCAAGAATAAATTTCCAGAAAATTTGGAAAACCAGTTGCTCTGTTGTGAAATTGGGTTAGAACAATGTCTATTCATTTGAGTATAAGATGAGCTCTAGAAATTTAAATAAGGCACCGTAAAAAGCCATGTAAACTAGACTTATAGAAGACAAACATATTTAAAAATTTGGCTTAAAAGGTGCGTTTGATTGGTTACAGCAAAACTTGGAATTTACCCTTATTTCAGGAAGTTGGTATCTAAAATAATTGAAAGTGAAATGGGGAATCCTCGAAACTAGTTGATCATAGTTTGAAACCCTATGAGACTTAAAGGAGTCCGAGATATTTTAATGTCTTACTGTGAATTGTGATTATATATGATATACATATACAATTATATAGCAAGTATATGCCATTTCGGGTTTTAACAAAAAGGGTATGCATTTGTAAATCATTGATCAGGCCAACTGTCAATGGTACAGCAACCTGGACTTGGTCAAGCATAAACTTGTGAGTGGATCTTTACGTATTTTCATCTTTTTACACTTTATTATAAAATTTATATTTTTTTGCACTAAGAAATAGTTTTATTGTTTAAATCGAAAAAATTGTATATAACTCGTTAGCGAGTCTCGAGATGTCAACCAGCAACACACTAGAGGATATCTTGGGGGATAGTCTCTTGACAAGCCTAGATATTTTAATTATTGATCATTCACAAATTTTATACATAAAAATTATTTCATAATACTTTGTTGATTTTAAGTGAATGAATTTAAATTACGATGAATTGTTGTATTTTTAAATTTAATATTCTCACTCTTCGTTTATGTTTTCTTATTACATTATATTCATTCACTGGATCCTTAGGACTTACTTCCTCTCACCCTTTTTAGTTTTACATGTTAGACAAGTAGTTAAAAAGAATGGAAGAAATTTCAGTACAACGGAGACATAAACAAATGAAATAGGTACACACTACAATCACTAAGGTCTATGGGTCGTCATGTACATGGAGTCATGTGTTGAGAGTCATGTATAGTTCAAACAAAAGTACATTGTGGAGTCATTTCTAAACCACAACATGTATTATAATGTACTACATATTGTAAAATATTGATAATTTATATTTATGTCATGATTGGGCATATCGCCCTTGTACACTCAATGCATGATGTTATATGTTATTAATTTTTATGATAAATGTGTATGCATTTTAGATAGACTAATGAAAGGCTTAGGGTGATGGTGGTTTAATCACCTGCCGATAACGTCTTCGAATATGGTGGTGTTACAATAAGATACTATTATTGATCCGAATTTGAAGTTATATTCCTATTAATCCGAATTTGAAGTTAGAAGAAAACAGCAAGTTCCTATAGATACTGGTAGTATCAACCGCTAGTGGGGAAGTTGATCTATTTATCACATACTCAACTAGATATTGCATTTGCTGTTAGCATTGTCAATCAGTTCGTGCATGTTCCATATGAAGAACATCTTCATGCGGTGTACAGAATTCTGAGGTATCTAAAAACTAAACCTAGGAAAGGTCTATACTTTAAAAAAAAAAATGAGCAGATGAGCATTAAGGTTTACACTGATGCTGATTAAGCTTGTTCAGTTACAAATAGCAGATCTACATCAGGGTATTGCACCTTTATTTGGAGAAATTTGGTTACTTGGTGAACCGAGAAACAAAATGTTGTAGCTCGGAGTAAAGCTGAAGCGAATTCAAAGCAATGGCTCTTGGAATATGTGAGATTGGGTGGTTGCAACGAGTTTTAAAAGAATTGCAAAGGGGTGATGAATTACCTACGAAGCTCTATTGTGATAATAAAACGACAATTAGTATTGTACATAATCTAGTGCAACATGACAGAACTAAGCATGTGTAAATAAATCGACATTTCGTCTTTTAAAACTAGAAGAATGAGTTGTTTAGATGCCATTCATTCTAACTACACAACAGATTGCAGATATCTTGACTAAGGAACTTCATCGACCTATTTTTAAACACTTAGTTAACAAGTTGGGCATGCCAGATATTTATGCACCAACTTGAGGAGGAGTGTCAAATTATTAGAAGTTTTATTATTTTTTAATTCTATGTCTGAATAAATTCTAAATGTATAGGATAGGAATAAGATTAGTTTATCGTTTCTTATTTTTCAAGATTTACTTGTTTTACTGTTTTCTAGTTCCTGAAAAATAAGATTAGTTTAACTTCTCTTGTTTTTCCTTCTCTATTTATACATTCATTCATTCGCGACAGTATAAATGAAAATAAATAGAAACTTTATTCAAAATTTTTAGTTTTACAGTTAAAATTCATACCACAACCGTTACATTTTATGTCAAATACGCTTTTGTCCAAAGGACGCAACGGGTTGTCCAACTGTACTCTATTGGTATAAAGTTTTCTCTGTCTTGCAAGATACCGGAGTAAACATCAATCGAGGAAGAAAGCAGTTCATAATATATCGTAGCATCTTCTCATTCTTCCTGTATATATGTTGTTGTACGAAGCAAGACTTGGAGACACACGCATGTATAGCTTATACTGTTAGGAGGTTAATCGCGTGTATTCCATTCAATTAGAAGCGAATCATCATCATAAAAATAGGACATGCACCACCCTGCATTCCTAATAGCATTTACTTGCAAACAGAATTGATGAAAAACTAAATCTTCCAACATTTCAAAATAAGGTACTCTGATGATATATATGTTCAAAAGCAAAACTCAAAAATCCTTATTCCTAACTAACAAATTTGTTCAATAAAGAAAAAGAAAATTCTATAATGAGATATTAACAACTGAAATATTCATATTTACCAAGCATACAATATAGGATATCAAGCAGCTTTTGAACTCAATGTTTAACTTGGAAGATGTGGGCATTAAACTACAAGTTCCATATGAAGGCATGCACATCATTAGTCATACATGTATCATTGTTGTTTATTACATGATGGAAATTTTATCCACAAGAGCCAATAAGCCTCACCATCATCATTTGATTCTTTACTTAGAAACATTGTTTCCTATCTTATTGCGGATCAGCCAACTTTATCAACTTCATCATTGTAGGAAAAAAAAAGAAGTAAAAGTAATAACCATTAAAAAAATAAAATTACCTTTTGCATTGACATTTTCTTTTGAATAAATAAAAGTATGACCAAATGCGAATCCTGAAAAGAAAAGGATATTTTTTTTTATCACAAGTTTGATGAGACATATTCACAAACCAAAGTACCCCATAACTTGTGTTTATTCTCCACTGACCTACAAGAAGGAATATCAAACTTAAAAACTAGCATCCAATAAGTAAAGCATAAGACGTAACCTGGAAATTAATTATCTATAGAAGCACCAACCTTCAACTGCAGTTTAAAAAATACACAACTCCACACCGTGGAACATTACATAGGTATTAATTGAACGAATAACAGAAAAATGACTTTGACAGAACTGATTTTGCAGTTAATAATACAGATTAGCAACAATAGTTGACACATCAATGAAATGATTAGAACTACGTTTCAGCACTCAAATATTGTACTTCATAAGGACTGTAGAGTGCATTTTTGAACTAATAGGCTATCATCCTTCATATTCAACATTTATCGTCATATTAAAAAGAGTGGTGGTCAAACTTCAAGCATCAATTGCACCTCTTCCTGTAAACTGATTTGTGGAATACGTCCAAGAACTTTCTAACAGTAGGGTTCATAATTTGCCAGTGTCTGATGAATATATTCATTCATTAATGCCTGACGAACAAATTGTCAAACCAGAGACAATGAAAACTTCTTTGCTTATTGGAATATCTGAAAGTAGAAGGGTGGAGCACCTGATGTCATAGAGGCATAACTCGACCAAAACTACAGCAAGGATAACTTGGATTCTGGTGTGATAAAGGTTCCTTACATTAAGAGTGCGGATCAGCTGATTGATATATGATGAATAATAGTGTTACCAGTGGTCTGTTTCAAACATTACTATCCAAGTTGGGCATGTGCAATATCTATGCACCAATATGAGGAGGAGAGTTAGTGTGTACAGCTATAGATTTCTTTATTTTTCTAGGAATTAATTTATTAGAATTAATCTATTAGCTGTCAAATTAATTGTATAGTTGACTTTCCTTAAAATAGGATACCCTTGAGATATATGAAAGAATTAATTCAGCCATTTGTTAAGTGGTTTAAGCTGGGACCAAAATTTTATATTATTTGAAACAGGTAATCACTTTAGACAATATCTCATAGTATAGGTTTTATTACAATTAATGTCAAAAAGGTATATGTGAAAGGTTCAAATGAATTCATCTGAGGATAACTGAAGTCAAACCACCAACTAAAATAACTCCATTTGTGAAAGACAAATATAACCTAAAACAATTTAAACCAGCTTATTTACTAACCAAAAACATAATGTATATGAAGGAAATTAAAAGAAGCTTAAAAATTTGACAAAACCAACTTTCAATAGAAATGGTCCCAAAATTTTTTTGCTCACAATCATGGTCAAACACAACTTGCAAGGAGATAAAAGGAAAATTAAACTAATAAAAAGCATTTTTCTATTGAAAAATGAGAAAAAAAGTCACAATTATCAAAAAAGAAAGAAAAGTATAAGGAAAAGAATGAAAACTAGGACAGGACAATCTTACACAAGTTAAAGAGAACATAGACATCAAAGGAGAACCTAGAAAAACTGGGCAGAAAGAAATTTTTTTTTTCTACAATTCAACTTGCAATACAGATGTTAATCGATGAAATAAAATTGCGAATCAGTAAAATCGATGAATTAGTCCCCTCCTATGCCTGTGATTTATGACCGCCACCTAGAAGTCCAAAGCATCTAAACCACTAATCTAAAAAAACCTTTTTGCCCATGTACGCTTCCATTATTTAATGTATTTTAACTTTGTACACCTACTATGCCAAATTAAACTTACAATCTAAAGATATGGAGATAAGTAACATATTTTAATATGGACAAGGTGTAAAACATAAAAATCTTTAAAATTTCAATGCGAGGAAACAAACATATCAAACGATTACGTTTATATATTTAGTTATAGAAGAACCATATAATGTAAAACAATTATCAAGCTAATGAGATATTTCGAAAATGGTTTGCATGTATTAGGCAAATGGAGGTGCTTGCATATTCCTAAAATTATCCTAACTTAAAATGGAAATTGTATCATAAAATCACAAATTTAAACATATTTAATGCATTGTTGTGGCCAAAAACCCAATGTTAGACCCACTTGGTAGGGTCAATTGACAGGTACTATTTGTATGTGATTTTACTATACTCTTATTCTTGATATTTTGCTAGTTTATCCCTTTATTTATTTTCTTTTAGTATCTTCTTACTCATTTTATTTATTTGTGTTGGAGGAAACAAATTCATGGAATAATAGGTTTTGGAGTGAAAAACAAGCTTTTTAATGCAAAGAAATGATATTGAAAATAGAAGCTCCAATGCCGCAGCTCTGAGTTTCCAAGATCGCGACTCTAACAACAAATTTTTGTTGAAGGTAGTAGCTCCAAGGCCACGGCCCCAGGCAAAATTAGGGTTTGGAGCCGTAGTGCCTTGACACGGTGTTTTTGGTATTTTACTCGTTTTGCTTTCTTATAAAAGGGGGAACATCACATTGAAAGGATGAGCCACCAAGAGACATTTGGGACGAAAAATAAGAGAAAGAGAGCCACCAAAGGAGAAAGAATGTGAATAAAAATGAAGCTTGGATTTGGGGAAAGTCATCCAGCAACTTGGAAGAATTGAGTTTTTCTTTATTCTCATGTTTATTACATTATGAACTAAATTTTATATTCTAGGGCTATGATGTAGCCAAATTAAGATGATTTTGATTTTTGCTTATTTGAATTTATTGAAGTTTTTTACTATTGGTTGAGTGTTCTTCATTATTCTTAATGCTTCTAATTAATTGGTCATTAGTTACATGTTTTGATTGCATATTGATGCCTTGAAAAATGATATGTATGCTTGTGATCTTGTGATGAACATCATTAAGTCTATATAAGATAGTAATATACTTACATACTTAGCATAATCAATGCATTGCATCCATAGACTTAATGAATCTTTGATTATCTTAATTCACATAGAAATATAATGAATTGATAGATTAAAAATATTTTCATTATAACCCTAAAAAGGCTAATGAATATTTTTAGGATTCTCAATACCAACCATATTCTTAAACTCAATTAATAAGAATAGGTAGAATCAATTTAGATTAGTTTAGGTGAAATCATATGCCTTAAAGCTCTCACTTCTATTGATTTTATCTTAATATTTGCTTTAGTTTGGTCATTAGTTATTTTTAGCGTAAACCATCTCTTTATTCAACTCATTTAGATAAAACTAGAATAGTTTAACTTGGTAATTAAATCATAAATAATCAATCTTTATAGGAACGTTACTCACTTATCACTTTCTTACTTGTTTCGATAACATATACTTGCGAGTGCATAATTTTTCACAAGAAGTTTTTGATGTCATTGCCTAGGATTGAGCCATTTATTTGTTTTAATATTAAACCAAACTATTTTTAGTTTTACTTTGAATTTTACTTTTCATTATTTTTATTATTTTTCTAAGGTGTTTTTAGCTAGTGTATGTGACGATTGGAGAGCAGCCAACTCGTGCCTCTTGATTATGAAATCGAGCAGACTTGTAAATAGAATAGAAAGGAGAAGAGAGAAGCTACTCTAAAATCAAATACAATGGCCGAGCATCCTAAGATAGTTAAAAATAATCTAGCTTTGTGAGATTATGCAATGCCAACTTTGCTAACAAGGTGTCTAGTGTAGCACGCTCGACAACACAAACAAATAACTTTGAGATTAAACCAGCCATTATCCAGATGATTGCATCCAATCAGTTTGGAGGTTCGTTGAGTGATGATTCTACATCTCACATCTCAAGTTTTCTAGAGATTTTCTACAATGGATTGGGGTGTTTTACAATTGATTGAGGTGTTCAACAAGAACCTTGGTAGATGCAGCTGCATGAAGGGCTTTAATAAGCAAGACACATGATAATGTGTATGCACTACTTGAAGAAATGGTCGCAAATGCTTATCAATGGCCAATTGAACACTCTGCACCAAAGAGAGCATTTGGAATTTATAAAGTCAGCCCCATCATTACTTTATCATCTCAAGTAGCAACATTATCTAAGCAATTGGAGGTTTCAATGGCTAACGTCATCCAAACCTCACCTTTAGTGTGTGAATTGTGCAATGGAGCCCATGTTAGTACTCAATGCCAGGTTGGAAATCCTTTTGCCTCATCTCAAGCTGAACAAGTGTAATTTGTGAGGAATTTCAATGAGCATAAAAATAACCCCTATTCCAACATATATAATCCAAAATGGAGGAAACACCCAAATTTATCTTGGAGTAATAATCAGAATGTGATGAAAATACCACCGGGATTTCAATAGCAGCCATTGAGATTTTAGCAGCAATAACTAGAGAAATAGGTATCATTAGAAGATGCATTGGCACAACTCACAGTGAATACTTCTTAGTTCATGACAAAGACTGAAACAAGTTTGTGACAAAGACTAAGATGACACTTCGGAATCACACAACATCTATATCAAACTTAGAGGTGCAAGTGGGGCTATTAGCTAATGCGATAAATAATAAACCTCAAGGTACACTACATTCTAATACGAAAACTAACTCCAAGAAGAGAGTGAATGCTATCACACTTTGTAGCTGCAAAGGGTTGGCAGCATCATCTAAGAGAAGTGTTACTCCCTAAACTTTGGGTCTACCCGTGATAATCGCCACAAACCCTTATTATACACTTTCTACACCTAGATTGTTTCAAGAGAGCATATAAGACTTATTTGTACTTCATCAAAAACTTGAAAATAGTTTATAAACAATAGTTTTCATCCTTGAGAGCATTATCAAAGAATTGATTATCCATGATCAATTCATCTACAACACATTTCAAATAATAAAATATCCTTATGAAAATCATTTTCATTCGGGTTAAACAAAACAAGGAATGTTTACATAAACATTTAGTTTACAAATACTTAAAAAATTTTCAAATGAAAACATATAACCAAATTAATACATCCATTAGACCCAAGTGCATATGTGAGTCAAGAAGGAAACCTACCCAGAGCGTCGTAGGTTCTCTACTACTATTACTGGCCTTATGAGAACTAACGAGCCTAATCTAAAAGTTGTAATGGTGAGAAATGAGTATACAACTATACTTAGTGAGTAATAAAGTACATATATATATATATATATATACATAGGTATTTCTAAATTTCAGATATTGAGATTTCCTTTCCATGTACTTAAGAGTATATATATATATATATCACATAATCAAATAATTAGAAAATAATTCATTGGTCTGCATACAGTTAAAAATAACCAAATCGGGCTAGTCATACCTTCTCGACCACTACCTTGGCTAAGGCAACATCGAAACCATTCGTGAGTCTTTCATGTATAAAACCATATGAAATAAAGATTTATCAATTATAAAACCATTTCCTTATGTTCTTCAAAATCATTCATTTCTAGTAGAAACATGCATATTTAAAAATACAAGTCCACCTCACTGATGTTGACCCAGAGTAGTTACTTGGTGACATGATTGACTGTCCTTGTAATCCATCGAATCCAAGATAACTCTATCAAGCCGCTAAGACTTTTCATATGGTATCTATAATTGCACCTACGTGCGTTCAGCACATAGTGGGCTTGCCGTGACCTTCTCCCCTTATACCAGCCCCATTGCAGCTCCATTCACCTATGCGGCCTCTCAATAAGTCTGTCCATAGACTACCACCTTGTATATACAGTAAATAAACAAGCATACTGGTCTTACATCAGGCTTGCTAGCCATGATTCAATAACCAGCTTATTGGTCATATCACCAATATACTTGTATAGTAAAATCAAATCATTTCCAACAATAGTTATAAATTATTTAAATAAATTAGGCCTCCTTGGCCATTTCAGCATGTATATCAAATCGTTTTCAATCAGCAGGCCAAATAAACAAAACATCTCAATATCATGCAAAGCATTTATAAACAGATTCATTTCAATTTCGCTATAACAATAAAATCACTTGTTTAACACACAAACAATACATATATGTATAACACACATATATTTACATATTCATGTCTATATAAATTTACTCACAACAAGGGGAGGGTAACCACTCCCACTACTAATCCTCGCGCCTACTAAATCATTCTTCCGGATTCCTGTACCTAATTCTACACATGCGTAATATAATAAATTCTACAATTTTAATGAATTAAAAAAATGCACTAAATCCGATGTTCGTAGAAAAATATGTCTAGAATATCTTTGTTAACTCATATCATATCACGAGGCTTAATTAATAAGGTCATTTATCCGATTTTCAACAACAAAAACTCATGGCCGTAAATATTCCAATTTTCACAATTTCGTCAAACATGGATATAATTATTTCAAACGGTATTCAACGCATATTCAACATCATATATCTCCAATTATCGTCATTCAACAGAAATCTAAATTTTCTATGCGTAATCAAATAGAAATTTTGAATGAATAGTAAATCTCAAATTTCAAATGTTGCAAAATCTTAAAATCGATTTTATAATGAGTTAATAAGCTTACTAGTAACTTGCATAAGCCCTTAGAAACCTCAAATCGCTGTTTAAACGAAAAAGCCTCAATTTCTTCTTGAAATCCAAATTTCTTCTTTATTATTTCTAGCATTTTCTAACCCAAAATTAGTATCAAATCGAAGAAAAAAGAACGAGAAATCATTTGGTAGCAAAAATTTGAAAAAAAAAACGGGAGGAATTTTGAGAAACCAAAGAGAAATGGAAACGGAGAAAGAGAGAGAGAACAAATTTAAAGAGAGAGAAGGAGAGAATTTTTTTGTTTTCAGAGATAAAAGAATGAAAATAAACTATTGGGGTCTTGTGTATATATAGAAAATGGTTAAAGAGACCAAAATGCCTAAAAAAATTGAAATTTTTTGAAAATAACTAGGTTTCGCGGTGAATTAGTTAATCTTTTTCTCGAACCGTTCAACCGATTCCGTTTCCTCCCACGATACGGCTACTGCTGGTCAGCCGTTTCTTTGAATTAGTCGACCAATTCCATTTGCCTCACTGTCGATCTACCGTTTTCTCCATCAAGCAAACCACTTCTTTTTTTTTTCCCAAATTCGTTTTTGCCAGTCAACCGGTTCCCTATCTGGTCGACCAGTACCTTTTTTCGCTGTTTTCTATTCTTTTGGACTATCGGTTCCCTTATGTGATCGACCGATTTCATGTTTTCATGGGTCTGAAACCGTTAACACTCAATCGACCGACTCCAAGAACTCAAAAATTTTAAACTAAAACCCGTTATTCCATAAAACCAAATATATTTTTCTTTTTTAGGACTCCACTCCCCGACCTCCACAAGAGCGCTGTCTCTTGACTCCGCTAGCTAACCAACTAGCAAGATCGCCGAATGTATAAATGTAGGGCAATATATAAAAACCAAGTATATACTTAATCCAACCTTAATCAATACATTCATTATACTCATATCATTAAACTAAAATTTAAATTCACCTAAGTCTTGTTAATGTGTCAACTAATCATGAGCAGTGCATGAGTGAAACTAAATGTCATTACAATGACTATTTTACCCTTATGTTCAAAGAACAGGGTTTACAAGAAGTATTGCGAATATCAAGCCAAGTGCAAAATCTAAAGGGGCAGAACATTTTGAGAGTTTTGATAAACAAAAGGAAGAAAAGTCGAGATCTATAGTCTTTCCTGACAATCCTCCACCTTATATGCCACCTATTATATACTATCAGTATTTCCAAAAGCACAAATACCTAACTATGTAAAGTTTACGAATGAAATCCTTTCAAACAAAAGAAAGTTGAAAAATATGAAACCCTTGCATTTATTGAAGAATGCAGTGCAATTCTGTAAAAGAAGCTACCAAAAATTGAGAGATCCTAACAATTACACCATCATTTACATTTAGAGAATACCCATTTTAACCAAGCGTTGTGTGATCTTAGGGTAAGCATAAATTTAATGTCTTTATCTGTGCTTAGGCAACTAGGTTTGGGGGAAGCAAAATCAACGACAGTTTCATTGCAATTGGTGGATAAGTCTTTAAAATACACAAGAGAAATCATTAAGGATATCTTAGTAAAGGTAGACAAGTTCATCTTCCTAGTAGGCTTCCTTGTTCTAGACATGGAGGAAGATCAAGAAATCTCAGTCATTCTTGGTCGACCATTTTTAGTTACTAGGAAAGCCCTTATTGATGTGTGAAGTGACAACTTATTTTAAGGGTTCAAGATGAATAGGTCTCGTTCAATGTCTTCAAGGAAATCAAGCACCAGAGCGAAGCAGCTAGTTATTTTTTAGTAGATACGATTGATCATTGTACCATAGATAATTTCAAGAGATCACAACAATTTAATGGGAGGGATAATGTGCAGTACAAAGTAATACTTGGAGGTTAAAGATGAACGGGCAAATACTCAAGGCATACATTGCTCGAAAAAGGAATGTCCAAAAGTCTATAATCATTATAGTGGACCATGGGTGATGAATTTCATCAAATAGTCAAGCTGAAGACCATAAAACAAGTGGTTCGTGGGAGGTAACCTAAACATTTTTAAATTTTTACTTTTGATTTGTGTTTATTTCATTTTTATTAATTAAAATCTTTTTATTTTTATTTTTATGAAGTCTTTCTTGATGAGAAATATTTTTTTCAGAAACTTGAGTAAGTGTGAGGACTATTGCAAACTCACAAATTAACTTAAGCCCCAAAAAATTGAAGAATGCACAAAAACCAACAAGCACAGCACTGCAGCTTCAACTCCCAACGCCGCAGCCACAAAAATCACAAATAAAAAATCTTTCTAGAATGCCTAGCGCCGCAACCTCAACATAGTAAAAAAAAAGTCCCCTTACTACCACCCACCGCGTGAATGATAATGGTGATGAAAAAACATCTTCACAGTGTCATAATTCAGGATAGTCCTCTATTCCTTATTTTTTATTTTTTGTTTTTTCATTCACATTGAGGACAATTTTCGTTTTAAATTGGGAGTGTAGTATTGTTTTTAAGTTGCTATTTTGATTGTATTTTTTTAGTTTTGGTTAGGTTTAGAATATAAGGCCAATGATTTAAATTGCTTACAATGTTTGGAAATGAAGAAAGTTATAAGCGTGTATGCGTTTTGACTCTTTTGCCAACTTCATACTTGTCTGCGATTCTTTGAATATTTTGAGCAAATAGCCTTAGTAACTCAATTGTTTTGGCTTGTTTAATGAATTCATTTGAATCTAGTATGTAGCACAATCTCATGTAATTCTAGAAATTGTTTGAGTGTCACTTGAGGCAAAATTCTAGGATACACTACACTTAGGAGAAGATTTAGGTCATTTTTGGAACGATTGAGCCTTTCAAGGCCACCTTGCATTGTTATTTATCCCTAGTCTACCCCATTAAGCCTTATTTATCTTTTCTTTGTCACCCATGCATTTAACCTATCCTTTGAATAAATTTTCAAATTTTTATCTCTCACCTAAATCATATAACCACTCTAGAAAAATACTTTGAGTTATGTCTAATTTAGGGAGAAATGATGGAGTTAATTGCAATTTAAAAAGAGAGAGAGAGAAAGAGAGAAAAAAAGAAGGGAGAAGAAAAATCTACACCCATTTGTTATGCCAAAAAGAAATATATTTGGGGTGTAGAAAAATATGAATTTAGATTAAAATAAAGTGGATGAAAATAAAAGAAAAAGACAAAAGGTAGTTCTATTTGAAGTTGGGGTTGATGCTTAATAAAAATCTTGGAATGATTTATATGTATAGGGTGATTTTAGCTACATTCACATTCATTTCCTTACCGTTACCCTAATCATAAGTTACAAGCTTAATAAGTCCTAAGGATCCTTAATGATGTGTTTTACCTATATTAGTGGAGAGTGACATGAAAAGCAAGCCTATGGAATTCTAAAGCTTAAAATCAACGTGAATATAATTATTTGTATGAACGTTTGAGTGGAAATAAGGTTTTTTCTACACACACACTCAAAGAATTTAAGGTGGAGAGAAAAAAAAATCAGTACTCGAGTTAGATTCCTATACGTTTAAGATGTTTTAAGTTTTCCTTCAATTATAATCTAGATAAAATCTTTTAGGCTCGTTTCACAAGCTAAATCAAATCATCATTCATTTGGGGGTATTCATGTTGTTAATTATTCTCCTTTTTTTTTTTGCTTGAGGACTAACAAATCTTAAGTTTGGGAATATTTAATGTGCGTTATTTGTATGTGATTTTACTATACTCTTATTCCTAATATGTTGCTAGTTTTCCCCTTTATTTATTTTCTTTTGGTATGCTTTTACTCATTTTATTTAATTTTGTGTAAGAGGAAACAAATTCATGGAATAATAGGTTTTGGAGTGAAAAACAAGCTACGGAATGCATGGAAAGATGTTGAAAACAATAGCTCTAAGGCTGAGGCTCCGAGATTCCAAGGTCGCGACTCTAATGAGAAGTTTTTGTTGAAGGCAATTAGGATTCCAAGGCCGTGACCCCATGCAAAATTAGGGCTTGGTGCCACGGCCCTAAAAAGTCAAGGCCGCGAAGCCCAGACGCGATGCTTTTGGGTGTTTTACTCATTTTGCTTTCTTATAAAAGTGGGGAACATCACATTGAAAAGAGGAGCCACTAAGAGACATTAGGGAAGAAAAATAAGAGAAAAAGAGCTATCAAGGGAGAAAGAAGATAGAAAATAAGAAGAATCATCAAGAAGCTTAGATTTGGGGATCGTTCAACAACTTGGAAGTAAAGGTGTTCAAAACAGGTTTCGGTTCCTGTTCCACTCGGAATCGGAACCTACCCTAAATAAATTCGATTCCTAACTTTTAGAACCGAAACCTACCCTGTTTAACAGGGTACTTTGCTTTTTGATTTCGGTTCAGTTCCGGTCCGGAAACAAGATACCCTATTTATCAAAGATGCGTTCAATTTAAAAAAATGAAAATTTCTAGAGTAAATTTTTTCTTCAAAAATGATTTATCTTACTTTTACACATGCGACAGCGTTATTTCACATGTAATAGCATAACTTTTACACATGAATAAACAATTAAAATTTATAATAATAATAATAATTCTACATTGCTTCCCATTCTAATCAGTCCAAATAATAAGCATAATCTAACAAATAGATTCTTTTATTATATTTCTCATATAAACAAAACAAATGCATTTCACAAACACGACACTGCCATACTTCCAATGGTAGTAATAAACAAAATCCTGCTATGCTGCCACATCTCAAATAAGTGCAAAACCTTAAAAAATGAGAAGAATGAAAAGAATTAATAAAACAAACAACAAATGATTCAATTTTATTCTAAATAGAAACTCAAAAGTGTGTACTTTTTATTTCTCTAAGATGATCCATGTTCAATCAACTTAGCAGTACACTCTTGCAGGAGAAAACTTATTCAATTAAGAGATTTACAATGTTTAAAAGATCAATTCAGCATTTTTTCCAATTAGTTTAATCATAACTGAGACTGAGACAGTATATTAGTTTTCAATATCATATTCTTCATAGTCAAAACTGAGATTTGTGAGAGCCAATAAAACATTATTCCCATAACCAATACAACATTCATACATCATGTTAGCTTACAATGCCAGACTTACCTAATTGCTATGGCTTAGGTTTATGATAAAAGCAAACTCAAATTGATGTTCTAATAATTTTAAGAGAACATTTAGATGATACAATAAGGAAAAAGACGATATCATTTATCATACCCAACAAGGATGAAAATACCATGTAATCACTAATCTTTTAAATGTCATAAACTAATCGTTCTTTTGCAAAACAAAATACCATTGCAGAATGCATCACATACTCACCAATTCCGTACCAAGATCACTAATGCATGGTGTCCCAACATCACTGATCAGGCCATAATCTCACCCTGTTTCAACCTTGTTAACTCAGTTTGCTCTCTTTGCGACTCATTGAACTTGTGATAACTCAGCTGAAATCTAAAGTATATAATAAGATTGAAATAGAAACTCAAAAGTGTTTACTTTTTATTTCTCCTAGATGATTCATGTTCAATTAACTTAAACAAGCACACAAAATCATGTAGCATCTTTGTGCAAAGTTTCCTTCGATTTTTGACCCTCTGTTCTCTCCCCTGCAAATCCCTTCCACCGTTGATGTAGACTCAGCCTCTGTATGATAATGAAAAAGAAATCAATGCCCATTAATCGAAATGACATAAAAAGGAAATTTTGAGCAAATTTATACCCATTAATTTAAATTAGGTACTGAGTTGAATTAGTGATATGATTTAAAAACATACCTTTCTTCAAATAGTTAGCAAACATTTGCAGTAGGCGTCCATGAGAACGAGTTCATCCCTGTAGTGGGTATCGAGACCGTACGAGTCAACTTGGAAGACAAACTCACCTTTGCAGTAGTAAACAGTGAAGCCATCATTAGCAAATAACAGAAAGGTCTTCAACACGGTGAGATGAGTATCTTCTTTGAAGATATACCCATCATTCACCACCACACCGACTGTCATTTTTTAAACTTCAAGTGCTACTTTAACAAGAAGAAGAAGAGGATGAGAAACAGCTGCTGTGGTGAATGGTTGTACGTTGTGTTGAGAGGAAGAGAAAGGAGAGGAGGCTGGCAATGGAAGCGGCAATGGGAAGAAAAATTAGGGTTTGTTTGTTTTATTTTTTTGGCCTGGGTCAGGTCAAATTTAGGTCAGGCGGGTCGGATAAAATGGGTCAGTTCATCGGTTCGGTTCGGTTCCATAGAATAAAGAACCGGAACCGAATCAAAATAAATCAGTTTTCTTTTTCTAATACCGGAATGGAACCTAAAGAAACCGGTTCTGGTTCAAGAACCGTACAGACCGGTCCGGTTCCACAAGGTTCCAGATTGACCCGAAACCTATGAACACCTCTACTTGGAAAAATTGAGTTTTTCTTTATTCTCTTATTTATTTCTCCATTGATGTTGAACTTAATCATGATAGTTTTAGTTTATATCATTATGAACTAAATTAAAATAAGCTAACGAATGTTTTTAAAATTCTCAATTATCAACCATAGTCTTAAACTCAATTAATAAGAATAGGTAAAATCATGTCTTAGAGCTCTCACTCCTATTAATTTTATCTTTATATTTTATTTGCTTTAGTTAAGTCGTTAGTTATTTTAGCGTAAACCATCTCTTTATTCAACTCATTTAGATAAAACTAGAATAGTTTAACTGGTAGTTAGATCATAAATAATCAATTCTCATGAGAATGATACTCCCTCATTACTTTATTACTTGTTTGCGATAGCGCATACTCATGTTTGCATAATTTTTCACATCATCTATGACTAAGCAATATAGCTAACTATGATCCGAAGGGTAAAAACAAGATTCTAAGATAATTTATTCATTATTGGAAATTCCTAATCCTAGAAAGATCAACTCTTATGAGCTTCAATTTCTCCTAGGCTAAGGCAAGTTGATCTTTAGAAATTCGTCCTTCTTGTGTAGACAACACGAAAAACCTTATCTTCACACTTATCCACTAATAATCTCTACTAAGCACTAGGAATAGGCAAAGATTGCATTGGTTCAACCACTTGCCAACTTGAAAAAAATCTACTACATTACATAATCACCCAGAAGTTGACGTGGGATAATGAAGATGCATATATACAATGCAAACATAAATCTAAATTTTATAGAGAAACGTGAAACACAGAAAAACACAATGAAAAAAAAAAATTAAAATCATATCGTGGCATGTGAACGGATAAACTCCAAAACATCATTAATCTGCAAGAAAAAGAAACAACGGGAAGCCTTGGACATGAGAACTTGAAGTAAATCTTCAAGGCCTATCCTATCACACTGTTTCACTAAAGAAAATTGAAATTTACAATAAGAAACTAACCAAATTTTAGGAGCAGAATACATAACAAAGATGTTATTAACAGACTGCTTGGATAATTCAAGTAAATGTAACAAAAGTTCAATTATTAGTCAACAACACACAAGAACTTGAACATTTTTCTCAAGAATTGGGAAAACGAAAAGGAATCATTTACAATCAGCAAAAGCAAATCTATATTTTCCAGAGATATAAGTAATAAAAAGCTCAGGTTGCATATTAGTTTATTAAAAACCATGTGCTCTAGATTCAAGATACTTAAAACATAAAATTTGATATGATACTGATCCATATCATTAATGCTCTAGACCCATATAACATTTCCCAAAACCAGAATGAAACATCAAATATAGCCAGGTAAAGTAATGCAGGAATTATTTCTCATCACTTGGAAGATTCAGCAGAGAAAAAGAACCAGCACTTGGCAGTCCAAGAATTGTTTAAAAGGGAAGAAATTGCAAATAATATTTCAGACTCTAGGTCTACTAATATAGAGGTCTGATGCATTAATCCAATAAATGAGTCATAGCAACTATAGCTCAAGAATCCTTCAAGTTATCATTAGACTTGTATCTCCCTTAGGTCTCTTAATCTTCTGTAAAAGCAGCACCTCACTGTTTCTTTGGCTGCATCATTTTTATGTAGCCGGAAAAAAGTATTACACGAAGTGCGATTTTTCATACGAGGAAATTTGATCTCATGGTATCATTTGAATCTCAAGCCCGAATTAGTTATCTTAACTAAAGCAAATGTTTTGGCAATTATTCAAGCCTATTTATAAAAAGGCTAAACAATCCAAAAGGACAGGACCAAGCAAATAATATTCCTAGGATGGAAACCAAATAAAATAACAAATAAATAACATCCTTAGAATAATGGAATAAACCACGAAACAAATATATTGGGACATTTGAGCTCTAAACTCTACATCTACATCTGACACAATAGTTACAGTGTGTATCTCAGGAAATTTTCCACACTTTGATAATTACGGAAGAAGACCGATAACTTTTAAAGGAAAAACAAAAGTTTTATTAACATTAAAAAAAAAAAAATTGAGTAACAGAAAGGTGGACCAAAAGTCCAATAAAGGAAAATCAATGGAAGGCAAGAATAATTGTTAATCAAAATGAAAAAAGTCATATGACAACGACCCTAGATTATGTTCCTTATCCCACAAAAATCAAGTCTTCCTCCCAACATTCCTTTGTATACCGGGGTTGCTAATCTAATATCTAAAATTAAATTAAATTAAATCTTAACATCAAATTATAGTAAATAAATAAATACAAAATAACAAATATCATGAACCTCTAAAAATAAACATCACTCGCAAGAGATAGAGCTGAACATATAGTTAAAACCCAATCTCCATTGCCATCAGCATGTGATAGATGACCATGATGCAACTTCGCTGCTCTCAGTCAGTAGAAGATAAAATAGTGATTAGGGGAAATTAATTATTTTCGTATAGTTCCACATAACTTCCACATAAAAGTAGAATATCAGTAAAAGAAATAAAAGGATTAAGAGAATATGAAGGCATATAAGATGCACCAGATAAACACATGGTTACTTGTATTTTGGAAATCCTACACGAAACACCACCCCACCCCTGAAACTCATGATAATATTATAAAAATATAACCACCAACTCAGAAGATTTTTCAAAGTACAAACTTATTCATTTCATCTTCCCCCGCTTTATTCATAACATGAGTTTGACTCTCAATGCTTCTCTTTCCAAATACAGTCGAAAAGTACAGAATAAAAAATACGGAATATCAGGGTTTGTTAATCTTTTAAATTTTAAATGTCTTATAAATGTTACAAGACTTTATAAAGATATAATCATAGAAGTACTGGCAGGGGATACATATTTGTACGAAACAGAAGGGCCTAAGGGTAGATTATTGTAAACTTCCAGGAGGATTTTGTAAATTTATCCAAAAAAAAAAAAAAACAATGGCAAATTTAATTTATTAGTAACCAAATGTCAATTTCTAATGTTTCCTTAAAATATTAAAATAAATTTTGACATATCATTATCAAAATAAATAACATTTAGAATAATAAAATCATACTAATTATATGCCAATCATTTTATGCTAAAAACCATTAATTAATGTATCAATAAGGTATGAATTAAAACATTATAAACATATTTATAAAATTAATCATTACAAAAATTATTTTTTTTTAAAAGAGTCAATCAAAATTAGCCAACCTATATTAATACATTAATGCTTAAGTTTGACATTATCCATCCATTACTAAAGGGCAAATCAAAATTAGTCAAATTAATATTAACTTTTTAATGTCATAATTAAATTATAATAATATATTATACATGATGATGATAACATGTATCATATGCAATATATTACCATTCATGTATTATCCAATATACATATATACATATTATCACATAATACATATATATATACACCATAAACTAATTAATTAAATTAATTAGTTATTAATTATAGATTTGAACATTTATTAATCACGTTAATAAGTTCATTAGCCTAATTAATAATCCATCAAATAAATTATACAATTACAAGCAACCTATTGAAAATTAATTATCACATAATTAATAGTCATTACATATAATGCATGTTTAACAATTAAATATACATTAATTATCAAAATTGTAACTTTTTCAAAGGAAACTCAACATGGCCGAATGTATGTATTAATGATCATTAATCACAATCAACAACATTTCATCATAAATGCCATAAAGTGAACAAAATCAACTTTTGTTTTCAAATCTCCATGATGGCCATATACTTCCATTTCAATTAATTTCAATTTCATCACATGAAATCAAACATCCATAGTTCCATAATTATCATATGACTTCACCAATCATATTAGTACATTAAGATGATGAACTATTCATCATCTTCTCCAATGAAACCAAAAGAATTTTTATTAATCCTAAATTCTCCAATTTATACCCAAACTTTAATATTGCAAAATCAACCATTCCAACAACAAATCAAGCATACAACAATATCATAACAAGCTTTGATACCATTTGAAAGTGTTGATGAGGTGAAATTCAACACTTAGGGTTTATGGCAGTTAATTATGGATTTAATCATTATTTTCACAAAATTAATCAATAATACATACAATTAAGCTAACAATTAGCTTAGGGATGAAGAGAAAAGCCTTGAAATTATAAGATCTCTAAGAAAACAAACCCCTTATGCCATCATTGCCTTGACCTTTTGCTAGAGAGAAAGAAAGCTTTTTAAGATTTTTGATAATTATCAAAAATTACACTAAATTTGAAAATGGCCATGTATTTATTTTTTTTCTTATTTACTAAAATACCTTTAGTCTTTTAGTCAAATACAAATGAGTCCTAAAACTTGTCCAACAAGTTTCTCAATAGTAAATATAAAATATCATTTAGGCCCCATATTTTTTAAAAATTATAAATTAACTCCAAATTCGGTTAAACTTGTTTTGACCAAATTTATTTTAATTCCATTTATAATTCTAAATATTGATGGAATATTGTAACTTACTTTAAGTCACATTCGGGTCATTAAACATAACTCTCAAATTGTTAAACTATTTAACAAGTAAGCCGTTTACAGTTTTTGACATAATATTATCTCCGAGAGTGCTAGCTCTTTTACGGATAGTATTTAATCTCTCTTATAGCAAAGAAGAACACAAGTTATTGGTTGTGACCTCTTGGGTTCACTATGGAGTTAGCTGTGAGCTGAAATCGATCTTATCAAGTTTGTTTCAAAAAATTCGAATGCTCAACGACTATGGTTTACATCTAGTAACATGTCATAGTCCCTAAACTACAATAAAGAAACTCTTCATTTAACCTGTTGTGATTAATTATATATTCCGTGTGGATAATCTCCTTCCATTCGTCTAATCCCAACTAAATTAGGGCTCACGGATGTCAAAACCCTAAATTTAGTCATATGTGAATAATTAGTTAATACGTGCTGAACTTGTTACCACAAACTCTTCATATGACATGTATGCTTTGACCAAAGACTTTATTTTCAATCATTTACTAATATCCGTCTGGGAACTCAAATTTTGACTGAGTTAATAGAACTTCAAGATCTTCTGTATTGAGTTAATGAATTCCATATGAAATAATTTACATATCAATATAAACAACACATGACCAAACTAACTTGTGTGTACAAGACATGATTAGTCTCGTATTTATACACTATATGAACCATGTGCATCTACACCAATCAACAACTATGATGTCTCAGGTTTAAGGAGGAGTTAATACACTAGTATAATTATATTATGAATTATTGACAACATACTTCCGTGTGATTCATCATAACTTTGGTCACGTTTTAAAAACAGTTCTCTAACTTTTAATCCATACTAATGTTCTAATAACATGACTATCATGTTACATTCACTAATATCATCTCATGATATTCACCGGAGACATTCAGTATGCCTATTGTGCGACATCGATGCCCATTCTATCTTGCATATACGGGAAACTATTTAGATAATCTAATTATCTTGGACAATTCACATGCATATTCTATCATTAGTATGTATAAATAGAAGAAGCAGCATACATACATGAATTGTAACAATTTCTTTTATTAATAAATATGTATAGTACATATTACAATAGTAATTCAATACAATATACCCAAAATCGACAACACGAATGGTTTTAGGGCATACAATACTGACAAACTCTCACTTGCACTAAAGTCATTCGTTGTAGTATCTATTAACTATCTTCTCAAGATGTTAGTCTAGCTGCTTCAATGTCATCGCTTAAGTAAGAGGGTCAACGACGTTATTTGCTGAAGATGTCTTCCCAATCAAAATCTCTCCAGCACCAATACATTCTCTCAAAATGTGATATTTACGTTGAATATGTTTTGATTTCTATTGTGCTCTTTGTTCCTTAACTTATACAATAGCACCTATATTATCACATAATATACTTATCGGATAAGCCATGCTAAGAACGACACCTAGTTTAGATACGAACTTGCGTATCAAAACTGCTTCTTTAGCTGCTTTTGAAGCAGTAATATATTCAGTTTCTGTAGTGGAGTCAACTGTAGTCGTCTGCTTAGAATTTTTCCAACTAACAACACTTCTATTACACAAAAAGAAGAAATCAGATTTAAACTTTCTATCATCCACATATGACTAAAAATCAAAATTTAGTACCCATGAATACTCAATTCTTGAGATCCATAACTCAAAATTAAATCTTTAGTCTTCCTCAAGAATTTAAGGATTGTTTTCACTGCTGACCAATGTTTCTCCCCGGGATTCACTTGATATCTGCTAGTAACACTTATTGCATGGGCTATATCAAGTCTAGTACATAACATAGCTATATCAAGCTGCTAATAACTGATGCATTTGGAATGCTACACATCTGTTTCCGCTCTTTATCAATCTTCGGACCCATATCTTTAGAAAGATAAAGATTGTGATTGAAGGGCAAAAGACCTCTCTTAGAGTTCTCCATGCTAAACCTCTTTATCATCTTTTCAATGTACAACTTTTGGGATAATCCAATTATCATCTTCGATCTATCTCTATAAATTCGAATCCCAAGAATATAGCCTGCATCACCCAAATATTTCATGGAGAAAGTTCTAGATAACAAGAGTTTAATGTCAGCCATCATGCTTACGTCGTTTCCTATCAATAATATGTCATCTACATATAGTATCAATAATGTAATTGCATGATCTTTTACCCATTTATATACACAGAGTTCATCTAGATTCTTGATGAAGCTAAACAATTTGACTGTCTTATCAAATCAGATGTTCTAACTCCTTGAGGCTTGCTTCAATCCATAAATGGACTGATGTAACTTGCATACTTTATGCGGTTCAAAAGAGGATACAAAACTGATAGATTGTTTCATAAATAAGTTTTCCACAATGTAACCATTAAGAAATGCAATATTTACATCAATCTGCCAAATTTCATAATCACAGTATGCTGCTATGGCTAGTATGATCTTGATGGACTTTATCATAATTGCTACGAGTGAAAAGGTTTCCTCATAATCCAACCCTTATTTTTTAGTATAATCCTTCGCAACAGCCGTATTTTATAGGTCTCAACTTGTCTATCTTTACCAATCTTCCTTTTGAAGATCCATTTATTGTCAATAGGAAATATTCCCTCTAGTAGATTAACAAGTGCCCAAACTTGATTTATATGCATGGAATCCATTTTAGATTTCATTGCTTCTAGCCATCTTCCTGAATCTTTATCCAAGATTGCCTTTTCATATGTTCTTGGATCATCTTCATGATCTGTTACTCCCATTAAGTAAGATTCAAAATCTTGCTTATTGAGAAATCTATATCTTTCTGGGAATCTAGGAACTTTAAAAGATTTACGAGTTGGAAAGTATAATTGATATCCTAAACTATCTTTAGAATATCCAATAAAATAGCCCCTCTTCGATTTGGAATCAAGTTTATCAGATTTGATCAACTTGACATATGCAGGACAACCCTAAACTCTCATATAATTGAGACTGGGTTTCTTATCACTTCATAACTAATATGGGGTCTTTTAGACTGATTTGAAAATACCTTTATTGAGAATGTGCGCAGCTGTCTATAGAGCATATCCCCATAAATACAATAGTAAGTCTGTAAAACTAACCATCGATTGCATCATATCTAATAGGGTATGATTCTTTCTCTCCGATACACCATTAAGCTGAGGTATATAAGGAGAAGTCATTAAATACACATACCCATACTATGACATATCATCGATGAAGGTAATGAAGTACTCAAAACCTCATTTGGCCAATGTACTAAATGGTTCACATACATCTGTATGTGCAAGGTCTAACAATTCTTTTGACCTCTCGCCTTTATTCTTAAAAGGCGATTTGGTCATTTTTCCTCAAAGATATGACTCACACATCGGAGTGGGTTCAGAACCCAATGAGATCAATATCCCACTAGCTCCGAGCTGAGTAAGCCTCCTATCCCCGATATAGCCTATTCTGTAATGCTAGAAATATTTAGGATTTATTTCAATTCTAATTCTTTTATTAGTAATGGAAGAAATTAAATAACTATTACTCAACTTAAGGACATACAAACAATTTGTATTAGTTGCTTTGCCAATACATACATTTCTAAAATATAATGTATATTCATTTTCATTAAACTATATAGAATAACCATTATTACATAGTACAGATACATAAATAATATTTTGTACAGCAGAAGTATAATACAAAACCCTATCTAACTTCAAAATGTATCCTGACGCGATTCTCAACTCGCACGTCCCAATGGCCTCCGCAGCAACTGTTGCTCTATTAAACTTTCGCAAAACGATCTCATCGCCTGAGAGAGTAGAACTATTATGCATCACCTACAAAGACACACAGAAGTGAGATGTAACAGTAGAATCAATAACCCATGAATAAATATAAGAATTAACACTTAATTCATATTCAATTATATTACTGCTATACATACCTTTCTTAGCCTTTTTGAGACTGTCAAGGTATTTAGTACAGTTTATCTTCCAATGTCTTACTATCCTGCAGTGGAAACATTTTCCCTTAGGCTTTGACTTGATTTTGGACTGTTTAGGAGGCAATGCCTTCTTGGCTTTCTTTTTCTTAGGTCTAGCTTTTAGACCTTGAGATGAGCGTTGCGGTCGTTTACCAGTTCTACTAGTAGTGGCCATATGGACATCCTCATGTCCCTTACCCTTATTAATTTGTTTATAATATTCTTAAAGCTCATTGTGCAACTCAGGAAGAGTACGCTCAATTCTATTAAGGTTACAAATTATAATAAAATCTTTAAAACTAGGCAGGAGTGATTGGAGAATCAAATTCACCTTAAGATGATGAGGCATCCGTATGTCCCAAGCGTCTACATGTCCGATGATGTTAATCATCTTAATGAAGTGATCATCAGGCGAGACTCCCTCCCTTAGCTTCATATTAAATAAGGCATTGCATAACTCATACTCGACTACACAAGAATTTTTTCCATACAAGTTGTAGAGATTTAAGTATCTCATACGATGATTGCATATTCTCATGTCGAATCTATAGCTCCAGATTCATGAAAGCTAAAATGTAGAGTCTCACTCTACGATTATCAGCATGTTATTTATTAAAGGATTCTTTCTCTTCCAATGGAGTATCCACCTCTAATGACATAGGCATTTTTGCCTCCAAAACATAACCCAAGTTTTCAAACTCGAGAACTATTCTTAAGTTTCTTAACCAGTCTTTTAAGTTATGACCGATAAGCATGTTGTTGTCTAAAATCTTATGAAACACATTTGCAAAAGACATTTTGATGATTATAGAGAGAAAAATAAAAAGACACAAAAAAAAAACAGTTTATTAATGTATTGAATTATAAATAATGAATTCAACTATTGAAAACATTATTAATAATTAAACTGATCATATCAACTCCCACTATCTTATTCGAATCCTACACTCCTAAAATAAGATTTAAACATTTTGTTGAGTTTTTAAGAAAATTAGTGGGTAATCGAATTCTCATCTACAATCAATTAACCTCACATAATAGAAATCTTGAAATTCAATAAGTAAAGAACTTTTCTTTTCTGTATCACATACAAAACTCAATTCATTCTTTTGCCCTAATTTCATATACCTCGCATAATAAAATTCTTGGTATCTCACACTAGTCATATTCAAACTACTATACCTTCCTAAATGATATTCTCATCCCAACCTCACATAATAGAATCTTGATTGAGATTTGAATATCACTAAGAACCAAATAACCCAATTCAATTACACAAATCTCGTACCCCTCATATAATAGAAATCTTAAAGTAAGAAATTTATGTAAAAGAATCATTAGTTATCCTATAATGGGAGACAAACATAATATGATAATTTTTAGGAATTATTAATTAAGCACTGATATTATTCACATCTTATGTGAATATTCTCTCCTATTAAACAGTTTCATAAAACTATCTTTTAAGCCCAAGAACTAACACCATAATCATTCATGTCATGAACAATTACTACTATTTATACATACATGTATATTTGTGTATCATATATACATGTATACATATGCATAACATGTGTTATTATATTATTTTACCTTTAATGTTATTTTTCACATTCACTAGTCATACAAGTAAAATATGATTGATTAATTTACATTACTCGTCACACGAGCATGCAAAATACTATTTCGAACAATTTTACTATTTACATAAACAGTATTACTATTCACGTAAACAGTATACTATTCATATGCTTGGTCGAAATTATTGTCGAATAAATAATTTCATTATTCATGTTGTTTGAATTATTCATCGCACGAATAATCATTCTAATGATTAAAAATAATTTATTAGAAACAATTTCAATAAATTGTCAAACAATTAATCGAATCGTTTAACAGTTTGGGTTTTTCGGTCAACAATTAATCAGATTGTTTTGTTCGGCCTAGATTACTTATCATACCAGTAATCTTGGTGCTTGTACTATTTGTTTAATTTGTCTAATAAATCAAATAATTTAAGTTAGGCTAATTAAGGTAGTAGTAACCAAATGTCAATTTCTAATGTTTCCTAAAACATTAAAATAAATTTTGGCATATAATTAATAAAATAAATAACATTTAGAATAATAAAATCACCTAAAGTTAATCATATTAACTATAGGTCAATCATTTTATGCCAAAAACCATTAATGTATCAATAAGGTATGAATTAAAACAATCTAAACATATTTATAAAGTTAATCATTACAAAAATAATGTTTAATAAAAGAGTCAATAAAAATTAGCCAACCTATATCAATACATTAATGCTTAAGTTTGACATTATCCATCCATTACTAAAAGGCCAATCAAAATTAACCAAACTAACATTAACTTTTTAATGTCATAATTAAATTACAATAATATATTATGCATAATGATGATAACATGTTAAGTATACAATATATTACCATTCATGCATTATCCAATAGACATATATACATATATACATATTATCACATAATACATACATATATATATATATATATATATACCGTAAACTAATTAATTAGTTATTAATTATAGATTTGAACATTTATTAATCACATTAATAAGTTTATTAGCTTAATTAATAATCCATCAAAAGAATTATAAAATTATAAGCAACCTATTGAAAATTAGTTATCACATAATTAATAGTCATTACATATAATGCATGTTTAACAATTAAATATACATTAATTATCAAAATTGTAACTTTTTCAAAGGAAACTCAACATGGCCGAATGTATGTATTCATGATCATTTACCAAAATCAACAACATTTCATCATACATACCATAAAGTGAACAAAATCAACTTTTGTTTTCAAATCTCCATGATGGCCGTATACTTCCATTTCAATTTCTTTCAATTCCATCACATGAAATCAAACATTCATAGTTCCATAGTCATCATATGACTTCACTAATCATATTAACACATCAAAATGATAAACTATTCATCATCTTCTCAAATGAAACCAAAAAAATTTCAATAAACCCTAAATTCTCCAATTTATACTCAAACTTTAATCTTGCAAAATCAACCATTCCAACAACAAATCAAGCATAAAATCAACATCATAATAAGCTCTGATACCATTTGAAAGTGTTGATGAGGTGAAATTCAACATTTAGAATTTATGGCATTTAATCATGCATTTAATCATTATTTTCACAAAATTAATCAATAATACATGCAATTAAGCTAACAATTAGCTCAGGGATGAAGATAAAAGCTTTGAAATTACAAGATTTCTAAGAAATCAAACCCTTTTTTGCCATCCTTGCCTTAGCCTTTTGCTAGAGAGAAAGAGAGCTTTTTAAGATTTTTGATAATTATAAAAAATTACACTAGAAGACCACAGTGATGGAATTCCAGGTAGTTGATCTCAGAATGACTTATATGATGATTCTCTAGAGACCCTTTCTAAAAACTACGAAGGCAAAAGAAAACATACATTATCTGAAGCTGAAATTCCAAGTAGGAGGAGGTATCAAAATCATCAAAGGAAGTCAAAAAGAAGTTCAGTCGTGCTTCGCAGTCTCTTCAAAGAGCTCATTTGCATTTCAAAATAACCTTGGGTGGAAGTTCTCAAAGCTAATAACGAGAACTTGGAAAATGAACAAATAATGAAAAAAATTGAATAAGGAAGGTGGGCAGGATGACAAATCATCAGCGTTAGGGTCAACGGAAGAACTTGAGTCTGTCATCTTGAATCAATAAACTCCTTAGAAAATAGTCAAGATTGGCTCTCACCTCCCTGAGGAGCAAAAGATGATACTCAAGAATATTCTCAAACAGCATATAGATGTGTTTACATGGACACATGAAAACATGCAAGGATTGATCCTATAGTAATTTCTCATCGGCTCAAGATCAAACCATAATACAAGTCAGTAAAGCAGAAGAGACGACCGTTTAACACTAAACGGAGAGAAGCAGTGCACACCGAGGTGGATAAACTGATGAAAGCCAAGTTTATCAAGGAAGTGTACTACTCAGAATGGGTGTCAAACGTAGTTATAGTTAAGAAGTCCAAGGGAAAGTGGAGGATGTGTGTAGATTTCACCAACTTGAATAAAGCTTATCCAAAATATAGATTTCCACTTCCCAGGATTGATCAACTGGTAGACTCGATAACCATACATTTATTGCTGAGCTTCATGGATGCATTCTCGGGGTATAATCATATCAGAATACAAGAGCTAGATCGGGAGAATACCACATTCATCACTGACCAGAGGTTATACTGTTATAAGGTGATACTCTTCAGACTAAAAAATGCGGGAGCCACTTTTCAAAGACTAGTCAATCGGGTTTTTAGGCCATTGATTAAGAAAACTATAGAGGTTTTCGTGGATGACATGATCACAAAATTTCTAAAAGTCTAAGACCATCCTAAAAATTTGGAAGAAACTTTCTCCTATCTAAGAAGATATAATATGAAACTGAACCCCAAGAAATACACATTTGGAGTCAAAGTTGGGAAGTTCTTAGGATATATGGTCAACGAGCGTGGCATCGAAGCTAACTCACAAAGCCATATTAGACTTAAAGTCCCCATCCAATCTCAAGGAACTCCAAAGCCTAACAAATTGATTGGCGGCTTTAAGTAGGCTTTTATCCAAAGCTATTGATAAGAGCTTTCCTTTCTTTTAGATCATAAAGAATGCAAGAACAACTTTCATGTGCTGAAATGTTATCTTGCGTTACCACCACACTTAACAAGCCCTGAAACAGAAGATGTGTTGTACATTTACCTCGCAGTGAGTGACCACTCTGTGAGCTCAGTCTTGGTAAAAGAGGATACAGAAAAGATCCAACACCCTATCTAGTGCACTAGTAAGGTACTGTTGGATATTGAAACAAGATACTCTCTACCTAAAAAGCTAGCATTAGCACTGGTACTGGCAGTAAGAAAGTTATGACTATATTTCCAAGACCACCAGGTGGTAGTACTAACAAATCAACCCCTGAGATAGATTCTACACCAACCCAACCTATCAGGTCAATTAATGAAGTGTTTAATTGAGCTCAGTGAGTATGACATCAGCTATAAACTTAGAAAAATAATAAAGGGGCAATCCCTAGCAGACTTTGTAGCTAAAAAATTAATTTCTAAGCACCTCTTCATCTACTAAATTGTGGAAGAACATTTTGATTAAGGACAAGAAAATCCAACCGTCTCAGATAAAATCGAGTTGATCTAGAGCTTTTTTATTGATAGAGCCTCAAATGCATAAAGAAGATGAGCTAGAGTTGTCCTTGTAAGCCTAAAAGGAATCGAGGTAATGTATTCCTTAAAACTCAACTTTAACATTACTAACAATGAGGCGGAGTACGAAGCTCTGATTGCAGGGATCAAGTTGGCTTAGCCATCAAGGATCATGAGCTTCAATATCCACTGTGATTCTCAACTAATAGCCAACCAAATAGACGGACAGTTCCAAGCTTGGGAAAATAACATGTAAACTTACTTAAAGAAGCTAAACAACTCATAGGCACACTAAAAATTGTCATAGTCAAGCATATCCTAAGATCCGAGAATTCCAGGGCAGACATCTTGGCAAATTTAGCCTCTACCATCAAAGGAAATATTCCAGCCTTAGTTTCAATCGAAGTACTGGAGTAAATGAGTACTGAAGTGAGCAATGATCAACCCTGCATAGTTCGGCTTAACTCTCACTCTTCCATCCAAGAAGGAAGGCTTCTAACAGATACATATAAGGCAAGAAAGATCAAAAATAGGTCAGTAAGGTACACCATTATTGACGGGGAACTATACAAATGAGGTTACAGTATTTCGTACCTTAAATGCCTTTGACCCGAAAAGGCAACACGAGTGCCTAAAAAGATCTATCATGGAGTATGCGACAAACATAAGAGAGCTTGATCCATGACATACAAGGTCCTGAGATAGTAATTATCGGCCAACACTCTCACAAGATGCAATGCAGGTAGCAAAAACTTGTCACGAATATCAAGTGTATAACAACATTCTGAGGCAACATCTTGAGAAGCTAACATCCTTAACAAGCCCTTGGTCATTCTCTCAAGATTAGACCTTATTGAACCCCTACCCTTACTCGAGCCAACACAAAATATAATATAGTAGCCATAGACTACTTCACCAAGTAGATGGAAGTTGAACTATTGTCGCCATTATTAAAAAAAAGGTCACGGCATTTGTCAAGCAAAATATTATCTATCGGTTCGGGATACCCCAATTGCTGATCATTGATAAAGAAAAGTAATTTAACAACTCAAGCTTCAGAGAATTTTGTACGAATTTCTCAATTGACCTCAGGTTCATGATACCCGCCCATCCAATAACCAACAAGTAAGTGGAAGCTGCGAACAAAGTTATTCAGAATGCACTCAAGAAGAAGCTCAAGGAGTACAAGAGTGCATGGATTGATAAGCTCCATGAGGTCTTTTGGGCCTAAAGGATCACTCCGAAGATGGCTACAGGCTAGACTCCCTATAGTCTTACCTTTGGATACAAGGCAATAATTCCCATCAAGGTTAACATACCAACTTTTCGGGTCAACAATTATGATAAAGCATCCAATGATCAGAGCTTACGCTTTGAGTTAGATCTACTTGAAGAAAAAATGGATTAGGTGATGATAAAGGCAGCGGTCTTCCAACAAAGAGTGGCCAGGTATTACAACAAATACGTTCGACATTGCACTTTCCAAGTTCGCAGGGCTAATTGGGAAGGATCATACAAGGTCATCTAAATTCTAAGGCCTAGAGTCTACAAGCTAGAATTCCTAGATGGAAGTAAGGTTAAAAAATCTTAGAATGTTAAATGATTGAAGTTGTATTATCCTTAAAATCTTCAAAGATTTGTAACATCTTTCGTCCTATAAATAAATAAAGTTATTATTTTTCACCAAAAGATCTATGAAGAATACAATAATAAGCACAGAACTTCAAGCCAAGAAAGAAAATAAGTGCAAAGTCAGGAGTAATATTACCTATAGCTCGAATAAACCATGAACATGACCTTAGGACGTACAAGAATAAAAATGGTTTCCAGACGAATAAGTTCTTCAATCGTGTTGGGGTAATATTATCCTCAACTCAACTAAGCCCTAAGCAAGACCTTTGGAACTATAATAGCGAAAAGGTTCTTGAATAATTTTGTTCTTCAATCGTCTTGGGGTAATACTATCCATAAACCTGAATCTGGGTAATATGGTTTATGAGACCTATCCCTCATTTACCTTTTGAGTAATATTACCCATAACTAGAATAAGCTCTAAGCATGACCTCAGGACGTACAAGAGCAATAATGGTTTCCAGATAGATAAGTTCTTCAATCGTCTAGGTGTAATATTATCCTCAGCTCAAATAAGGCATGGGCATGACCTCAGGACGTACAAGAGCGAAAAGGTTCCTAGATAATTATGTTCTCCAATAGTCTTAGAGTAATGCTATCCATAAACCTGAATCTAGATAATATGGTTCCTGAGACCTATCCCTCATTTACCTCTGGAGTAATATTACCCATAGCTCGAATAAGCGTTGAGAATGACCTCAGGATGTACAAGAGCAAGAATAGTTTCTAGACGAATAAGTTCTTCAATTGTCTCGGGGTAATATTATCATTAACTCAAATAAGCCTTGAGTACGACTTTAGGATGTACAAGAGTTAAAAGGTTCCCGAATAATTATGTTCTCCAATCTTCTTGGGGTAATATTATCCATAAACTTGAATCTGGGTAATGTGGCTCCCAATGCCTACCTTTCATCCACCTCTGAAGTAATATTATCCATAGCTCGAACAAGCCTTGAGCATGGCCTCAGGACATACAAGAGTAAGAATGATTTCCAGATGGTAAAGTTTTTCATTCACCGTAAAACAATACTATCCTTAGCTTGAATAAGTGCTGAAAACGATCTCAAGACATACAAGAGCATAAAGGTTCTTAGGAGACTATATTCAACCATTATCTCAAGGTAATATAATCCCTAGCTTGAATAAGCCCTAAGAATATTCTCGAAACGTGCAAGAGCAAAAAGAGTTCCTAGATGATAGATTCTTATGCTCCTCGCTCGAATAAATCATAAGTGCGATCTAAGGACGTATAAGAGCAAGCATGGTTTCCATAGGGATAAATCTCCAAATCATTTCTAGGTAATAGTATCCATAGCTTAAAAAGGCCTTGAATATAAAACGAGCAAGAGCTTAGTGATTCCCAAACCTAAATGATTAGAGCTCTTCATTCATTACGAGACAATGTTATCCGTAAGCCAGAACATGCCTTAAACATGACATTAAGACGTACAAAGTCAGAATTATCCTTCAATAACTATGATTGATCTTCGTCTAGAAGTAGTATCGTCTAAAGACTCAATTAAATCCTGAGATACAAGTCAAGAGGTGAAGGAATGAATAATTATCATCAATAATTTCAAGCCAGAGTGATAATATCTTAAATTTGTTAAATCTAGAAAGTTAAGTTAAGACTAACATGGTTCTTGTTTAAAGATGTTTAGTCTAAGATGTAAAGGTTAGAAGAGAAACTTTAAATACATGTTTTATGTTGTCAAGTTGGTTAATTCAATGCACACTTCTCTTTAAAGCATTATCAGCAATCACAACAGAGAAATTCTATAAATGATACTGAGCGCAAAGCATAGAGAACAAAAAAGAAGTCAAACAACGCAAGAATTTGAACATAAGCATTTTATTAATAGCTAAGCAGAGTTCATTACATTGTTTTCATACATAAAAAGAAAATGAAAGGAAAAAGCCTCTGTCTAGCTGGTTAGGTTAGTTGAATGACTGACCGGATCAATAGAAGCAAGAAAAGCCCCAAGAGTAGGAGAAGCCCTAGGAGCAGGGTCAACCTTAGAAGTGAGAGCAGCCTCAAGAGCAGAAGCAACCTCAGCAGCTTCAGCAGGAATAGTCTCAGTCGCTTCAGCTGTAGGGATGGCAGCAGATCGGGTTTGGGACAGATATCTCCAAACCCGCATCTACATCTATAAAAAAAAATTAAATACCATACTCGTGCCAAACCCGCAGCTAGTTTGATAATTTATTACCAAATCTGCTTAAACGAATATTTGACATTTACCAAACCCGTGCAGATATCTGCAGATTTTTGGTGGGTTTTTAATAAGATTTTTGGTGTTAATTCAAAATAAAATACATTACTCACATAAAGTTAGAAAAATCTATGAATCAATAATGATAATAAAAAAAAGTTGGAGATATTAATTTTAGAATATTTATTTATGCAAATTTAAAATTCAAAGTTAATAAATAATATTTAATGTTATTAACTTATTATTTTTTATCTATCCTTAAATAACAAATATCAATAGCTTAAAATTAATATCTCTAACTTAAGTTAAATAATTTAATTTAAAAATTTATATATATATATAATTTAATAATTAGAGAAAATAAATAAATAAATCTATATTGTATAGAATGATTGTTATAGAATAAAAATATGTAAAAAATGATTGACAATGAGATAGTATAATAAATAAATAGATATAAATAGATATAAACAAAAAATAGGGATAATAATATCAAAACAACGTTGTTTTAGTAGTTTTAAAAAAATATATATTCATAGATATACCCACGAATGTCTATTTGTACCTATATCTATCCAAAACCCATTGCGGGTTTTCAATTTATTTACCAAATCATTCCCAAACCTGCTAAAATGTATACCAAACACATACCATAAAAATTGAGTAGGAGCATGTATTTGGGCAAAATTGTCATCCCTACTCAGCTGAAGAGACTTCAACCAGCTCAACAGAGGTGGCTTTTGTCGACTCAGTAAAAGGGTTGACAATTGACTCTATAGAAGCCATATAGGCGATTTTCAAGTCCGAATGACCCTCTCCCTCAGGAAAAACTCTCCCTAAAGACTCCCCATCCTAACATGATGGCTCACGTCCTAGGGCTTCATACAGCTAGGTTAAATCTAAATAAGAATATTAACCCCAAAAAGTCTCGCAAGTCAGGACAATGCCCTCATTAACCTACTTGAGTATTTGAGGCCCCCTTATCTTCTCGTCCTCTTTAAGCTGTTTGCACATAAGCACGCATCTCCGCCTCTCTATGTCCAAACTATTTTGCAGCTCTTGGCGCTTCCTTTCAAATTCCAACAAGATTCTTTGGCTCTCATCCCTCATTTCGTTGAGCTCGAACTCTAGTATGCTTGCTCTCCTATGGCCTCGGCATGAGAAGACTCTATTGTAGTTCCCTTAATTTAAAGCTCTTCCCACCCTTAAGCCTACTTCCCCATCTCCGACTCAAACCTGGTTCTCTCCAAGACCAAGTTCCACTTCCCCTTCTTAACCATTTTGTCAGCCTGAGATGCCCTTAAAAAATTATTCATAAGGGAATCTCGCTGCAACATGGCAATGTACTGAAGCTGAAATCCACCAACACAAAATGATCAAAAGGCAAAAATGAAAGGAACACCTCTTCTTCCAAAAACTAAAGGAAAGTTAACTTCCCCAACTCAGCCACCTTAGCTAATATTCCAACAGTGCCCGACTCGTGGCCCCAACAATAGCATCAGAGTATTAATAGCTGACCTACAGTGCCTGCTGGTTGATAGAAGGGAGGAAGTGCTCGAAGAACTCCCTTTTGTCAGCAAAAAGGTCCTCAGGGAGAAGCTTAGACACCTCAACCGTCTCCTCGTTCAATTGACCGAACGCCTTCTTCTTTTTTTGGAGCCTCTCCCTTACTGCGGCTGCCATAGCCTATTCACCTTTCCCTTATCTACTAGGGGAACAGAGGGAAGCGGTGCTTAATCGCCTCGGATCGCTACTCCCTTACTGAGTGCTAGAGGTTTACTTAAGCTAGAAAGTCTAGTAGCAAAAGAAGTCGAAGTCCTAGCTAAGCCCTTTAGAGCAGTCTTTGGGGACTAGAGAGCCTTCTCGAATTTTTTTCCCTTAGTCAGCTGCCACAGAACTTCAAGATGATTTGGGGCCGACTTCTTTGGAGCCATTTCACCTTTAAAACAAACAATACTAAGGTCAAACAATGCAATTCAAACATAAGGAAAATAATAAAAGAAAAACATCTACCAATTTGTGTCTTTTTTTAGGCCAATTGACCGTTAGACACATAGAAGCCCACAAGACCTGATGAGATCAGGTTGGCATCTGAGAGCAAGGATATCTTGCTAGACACTGAGGATCTAGCCATATCGACCCTATTTATACTCAGAGCACTCAGCTCAGGCAACTTGTTCCAAGTGATCGCCTTTCTAAATAGCTTGGGCACTTGGACATCATTTTTGGGGTTCTAGTTACCACCAACAAAGAACCATTTGTTCTTCTAGTCCTTATTGCAAGACGGGTTGCCAGTCACAAGTTTTTGTTGTTTAGGTCAGGTCTAAAGGTAGAACCATCCAAGATTCTTTATTAGGTTCTTTTTTAATAAATACATATATTCAATTTCTTCTATGGAAGGGACGTAATTAGAAGTCTGATGCCACAAGACATACAAACCGGATAGAATCCTCCAACTGTTCAGGTTGAGTTGGTATGGTACAATGTAGAAGGATTCTGAAATTTGGGTGAAATAGTGTTAGAGGGGGAGACTAACCCCTAAGTGGAACAATTCCTCATTAAAGGTAATCTCTCCCTCAAAAGGACAACTGAGAAGCTCGTCCGAAATAGTGTAGGCTTCTAAATCTAGCTTTGTGGTAATAGAGGGGAACCAATCCGCCTCATATGGAGTTGAGTTCTGCCTCTCTAGAACAAGAAGAGACACTAGTACAATAGCCAACTTTTCTTCGAAGTTGTTTCCCCGGGGGCAGCCTCGTTATCAACAGAATACATCTCTGTTCATAAAGAAGAAAAAATGTAAAGTCAAAAGTTGCCTCAAGATCATCAACAACTCACAAAATAACTAGCTAATGTCCCTAACCCTAAAAAGTTATTCAACAATGGCCACAACTAGTCAAAATACCACAAATTCAACAAGAAATAAAGGGTTAGAAAGAGGAATGAGAACTTACTTGTAATTGAAGGAGAAAAAGAACTTGAAGTCTTTGCTTGAAGTCTTTGCTTAAAATTTAAAGTTTGCTGCTAAAGTTACTTGAAATGCGAAGAAAACGACGGCATAAAGTGAAGACAAAAGGAAGGGAAGAATAAGAAGAAGGGTATTTAAAGAAGTAGATGAACCCCAACCGTCGATACTCATTATAGATCAAGAGATAAGATGACGCCACATAGGATGGAAAGTTAAGAAGACGTCCCTTATTAATGAAAGAAAGCAACCATCATTAGGGCTAGTAAGATCTCTCGGGGCCCGAAACGTCATGATCTTGAGAGCCAACTGCAAGCCGCCACGAGGGAGAAGTTAGTGGATTTTAAGTTATGCATTTAAGTTCGGCAAACATACGCATCTTTTTAGATTAAAACTTTTAGTTTTTGTTAAAAACAATTATTTTTTTACTAAAATTAGGGGACTTGATGTCAGGTATACAGCCTGAGATGTAATTAAAGCTTAATAAGTCGTGGGCCCAAGACAGAGGCCTGCAAAGGACAAAAAAAAGACTCTAAGCCCAATCCAACCCCAAAGACACTGACCATAGGATAACAAGGACCCCACATATAGTAAAGGATGAAATTACCCAAGATCAGACAAAAGGACTTCAGGAATAGTAAGAGTCAAGACTTCTTAAGGTCACGATAAAGGTTTCAGGTCAAAACCTCATTCGGAGACCTCTTCGGAAAGACCTCAAACTCAGCTGATAAAAGTCTCAGACATGCAACACCTGCACTCATCTTAGGTGTATAAAGGAGTATCGAATGAAGGCTTCCAAGACCACTTCATAGTTACATATTAAGGAAAGATTCGTTTCTTTCCCAAATTCTTATAAATTCTTCCATAATAAGGATTCTTAACCTAATACCAGTATTCCATAATAAGGATTCTATGTCCAATAGATACATTCTACAAGAAGGGCTCAAGATCTTATAAAATTCAGAAAACTGATGCTTATCAAATGAAATCTCCATAATTTTGGCATGACAAGATCCTTGTGTCTAGTTCTATAGAATTTTACTAAATTTGAGAAACATAAACATCTATAAAAAGAAGGCAAGAGCAATCAAGTACGTATCATGAAACACTAATGTTAAGTGTCTATATTTTCTTTAATCATTCTCCTTTCTCTCTTATAATACAAAGCAAAACTCTAACTTAAAAATCAAAAGATTTTTGTCAGACAACCTACTTTTACTCTTTTTAGGTATTTGTTGTGATCGCAGGTTAAATGCGCTACTAAGTAAGAAAACGAAAATTATTGCTGGTGTACAGAGTATAAAAAAGGATTTTTACTACATCAACATATTGTAAATTTCATCATAAACACTAAATTAACTATAAACCTCATGTCAGTCAAAGTCAACCCCTCAATGAACTTAAAGGGCAGATGAAACCTAAATAGCACCATTAATATCTATAAATTCTTCATAAAAATGAACATCTACAAAATAAAAATAAAAAGTTATATCCATGAGTGATGTTTTAATCATGTAGCTGAAGATAATATACAAAACCTAACGGGATACTAAATATCTGAAAAAAAAACAACAAAATAGCTCCAAATTCAGCTGTCATTTTCACATATCAGGAACCAAAACAGCTTAACTAAGTGGTTTCATTTTTTTCTATCCTCGGATTCTAATTTCAAAAGTTTATTATCATAACTAGACAGTAAACAAAATTTATGCCAATAAAATATAATTTGAAACACCGTTATTGTTAATATCAATAGTAAAATACAAATTTAATATCTTTGCTAGTTCATTGCCAAGAAACTGAAAGAAATTACAACAAAATAAGAATAAAAACCCTAAATAATGAAAAACCCGACTCCAGTACTCTAAACAATTGTGTCGCACTTTCACGGAGCGAATTTTTTCTTGCTACCAACTTATCAGATTTGGTGCTGATAAATTAGGAGGGCATGAAGCCTCCAATGAAATAACAAATATCATTATGGTAAACTTAATGGTAACATGATAAGAGGAGTTACATTTCAAAACTCGAACACGAAGAATCTTCCAAATTAGTGAACATTTGACAAGAGTATTTAAAATATATTCCAACAAATGAAAATGTCAATGATTCTATAGCACATATGATTATCATATGTTTCTCAAAAATGATTTTGCTATTTTTAATTTATTGATTCAGTGCACTTTAATTGTTAAAATTAAATCTAACCCGAAGTAATTAATATATATGAGATACAATCTTTAAAGTACATTAATTTGATGGTGAAAAATTTAGGCAAGAATTTATGGACAAAAAAAAAATCATAAAAATTGATATATTTCAATGAGGGCCAAGAGTTTCTCCAAATATTAACTAATCCATATAAATAATGAAGTCTTAACTTCTTCAAACGCAATCGATACAATTAGATAGTCAAAATTCAACAATACAAGGGTGATTTAATAATTTCACTAGGGATTAGGGACTTACCTGATAAAGATGAATATATTATGTATTTAATTGTGAATAAACAAATATTTAAGGATCTAAATATTATTATAAAGTCGAGATAATATTTTCACTCGTTATCAAAAAAAAAAAATGTTAAACTCATTTACTATCGTTAATTTTAATTATTGAGTTTTATTCTTCAAATTTTTATATTTTTAGAAATAATTAAATGTAATATAATTTATTATATTTTAATAAACAAGTTTTTATGGTTAATTTTTATTTATTTATTAATAAGTTACAATTAGAAATTCACTTTATCAGTTTTAGGATTCAATTAAAAAGTTGGAATTTTATCAAATAACTCCCTAAAGTTTGCATTAATTTTACTTTATGTCAAATTTTATGAAAATACACTATCTTCCTTCTAACCATATTATCTTTCCTCCTAACCATAATTTGACTAGCTAAAAAACAAATAAATTCTTAATTTATTTATTTTTCATAAGTAAAATCTTAATTTACTTATTCTTATTTTTTATTTTTTTATATTAGATACTAATTTATATTTTAAACTTCTCAACAAATTAGTCTAAATTATTGTTTTATTAGATTCTATTTAGAATATCGTAAACTTATTAAATGTAAACATGTGAAGGAAAGTGAACTTATCACCTTATTTTTCTTGAAATAACACACAATTTGATTATTTTTTATAATATTTTTGTTTAATTATTGTAAATGAAGCACAAAGTTAATGAGCTATACTATCTTATAACATATTAATTTCTATGTTTCTAATGCATGTATTGTGTAATACATGAAAGAAATTATTAAAATTAAATATTTTTATATAAATATTAATATTCATAATTAGATAATTTGATTAAAGTTTAGAACAAAAGAATAAAATTATAACACCTTTTTTTTATTATGGCACAAAAATGTCAATTAACATAAAATAAAGCCATGTCTAGACATTATTTTTAGAGAGCTGTTTTTTGTTTCCTAAATTTCTAAACTTTAAAATATATAATAATAATAATAATAATAATAATAATAATAATAGCACACGCTTTTTTTCTTTTCATTTGATCGAATTTAAGAATATTAAAAAAAATATTAATTTATGAATGTCAATTAATTTAAATAGTAAAATATTGTTAATTGGTCTTGTTAATGTTTAAATTAAGATTTAATTTATATATTTTTAAATGTGTTTTTTTTAAGAAAAAGAATATCCAAACTCTTGTTTTACAATAAAGTGGGGACATTTGGTATAGATGGTAAGATTGAAAATTAAAAATTGTATATTAAAAAAAAGAGAACTTTTATAAATATTTTTTATTAAAAAATACAATAACATAATTCATTTATTTATAAAACAATAATTTATTCTTTTTTATTAAAAAAATAAACTTATAATTTTACTACATTTTTTACGTAAGAGTTGCTCTAAGAGTTTGTGTTCCTAATTATATATATATATATATATAAATTAATAAATTTAGAAGAGTTTTAAATTGATTAAAAAAAAAAAGGTAAGTATGTTTACTGAAAATTAAAATATTTTAAAAAATGATTAATTTTAGTTTACTTTTATTTTGACAATCTTTAGAATTAAATAAATCATGGGCACGCCCTCGCATCATTAACATAAAATGCTTAAGTAAATTATTGATTATGTTTGATTAATGAAATTATTTAATTATTTTTTATAAACAGTATCTAAAATAAAATCATAATAAATTATTATTTGAATTAAATTAAAAGTTAATTATAAATTATAAATGTTATTTAATTAAATTAAAATTTAATTATTTTATTTAGGACTTCTTTTTTTAATCTCTTTTTTTTTCTCACTCTTTACCCACCAAGCCTCCACCAAAACCCGACCCATCTCTTCCACCTCTTCTCTTTCTTTGCTCTACAACTCGCCACCTATCTCTCTGTCTCTCATTTTTTTTTTCATGGATTAGTTAATTTTAATTTTAGAAAGTTGTTAATAAATAAATAAGAGATAAGTTGAAAAAATAAATATATATTAAAGTTGTAAAGTTAGAAAATATATATATATATATATTAATTAAAAATTTGCGTGCAATAAACAGCTCCATGTTAAACTTTCAGCTTTTCAATAGTTGAAAATGTGGATATAATTAAGTCGGGGAAAAAAAAAAAAAAGGGGCGCAAATGAAAGTCCAGCAACAGGCTACAGGTAATGCTAGCCCACTGGGTTTTGTCATTGCTGTTGACTTGACTGACTCTTTGGGTAAAGCTGGAAACAGCTGTCATCAATTCAGCTGTATCAGATAATCAAATCAAAGAGAAGAGATAAAGCAATCAATTTTTCAGGTTTTGCTCCAAACTT
>JAXCLQ010002866.1:9598-42149 GCA_035584115.1 Cedrela odorata
TACATATACATATACATATAATTTTATTAAATGAATGTATATTTTCTTGGCTTAACAATTTTTAATTTTATTGTATTTCTTCAATTTTGAAATGAAATTTCTTTTCCAAAATAGGAAAATGAAAAAAATTAATTATGGTTTATGATTTGAAAAAAATATATAACTTGAGAAGTGCCGATATTTAATATATACAAAGTTATGGACGAGAATTTATATTATGATATGGTATTGGTATCGTGTCAAATAAAAATTAATTTAAATATGATTTATTTAATAAACGTGCTAATAATTAAAAATTATAATTTTAATTAAAAATTATAATTTGATGCAATTATTAAAAGATTAAATAAATTTTAATCTTGTCACTCATTTAATATATATATATATTAACATATTTTTATATATTTTTATAATATTTATGATACTATATACTTAAATACTAATCAATTTTATTATAAATATAACTAAATATCTTTTAGAATATGATAAATATATTTAATTTTTTTTAAATATAAAAAATACAACATAAATTTATTAAATTTTAAATAAATTTATACTTTATAATTATTTAAATAATTAATCATATTATAAATAGATTTATATATTAAAAATTTTAAATTTAAATTCAACAAAATTATTAACTATGTCGTATCGTATTTATTAATTTAATAATAATTTAATTTTATATCTATCTAAATTTATAAATTTATATTAAATTTGTATTAATTAGGGTATCAAAAATTACCACCGTCGCCAATTACCATCCCTGCTCGAAATGTAATCAAAGGCATGACGCGGTGGTGGTAGCAGCAGGAGTACCAACCCAAAGTTGTGTTGCTTTTGGGGTTTCAGAGTTTCCGTTTCCTAACTTAACCAGTCACATCATACCTGGATTTTATTTTTTCCAGCCGAAAACCAGGCATTTCTCCTTCGCAAATGACCGAAAGTTTCCTTCCATGCAAGGAATTGCTTGCCGCAGTTTGTCTCTTGTCTTTCTCCATGGTGAACGGACGAGATATACCAACCCTCCAATGAATCTAACTAGGATTTTGCTGTCACCAAGGATGTAAGGTAAACGTGGACCAACCCAACTTAGAAAATCGACATCTGGTATCATAATAATACTACTTCATTGAATTAGAAGTCAGATACTGAAGCTCTTTTATTCCAAATATTTGAAGTTGAAGGGGATACAAATACCAATAGCCATCATATATTTCGGTCGTAGACTTGTCTTTTGAACTGTTAGAGCTATGGTAGGATGGTCCTTCTCTCAAATTTGGACAAATTATATATAATTTTAAATCAGTCTCATTCAACTCCAATGTCACAATATACATAGTCTCTCCTCCAATAGATTAATGGTCACTGAACTGACTGGTTTCTTATCACTATCTCGTACAGATGCCTGAAATGATGTGCACATGATTTTGTCTGTTCTCAAATCAAAGTTCAATTTCCAAGTTCATTAATTATTTATTTTATTAAGCATGAGTCACTCAATTTTATTTGGACCCCATTTTGAATTTGATGAGTATGTAAATGTAGATGGGATTGCAAGAATATTGAACATGCACAAGATACAGGGAATGAGGCACAGAAGACAGAAGTTTCCAGATATTTGTAGAAACCCTAGTTTCGAATTCAATTAAGAGATCCTGGATGGATGAACAAATTCGACACCAAAATACGCGTGGCCATGGATGCCGATCGTTGGTATCTGCTAACCAGCCTAGTTAGAAGATTTTATATTTGATATGAAGGTTAGTCAGCAATTAGTAATTACAACTCTTCTTCTCAGGAGAGAGAAAACCAAAAGGTAGCCTGATCCTGTAATAGACGGACTGTGTCTAAATTTACTGGTAGATAAACAGAGCCTGCAGCTAATGGTAATAACTATACTAGTTCCAATGAAAAAAGTAATCTGACACACTACCGATCAATCCAAATTGTGAATGGAATTTAAATATAAAACAATCAAACTGCATCTGCATGCCTTTTGAGAAAACTTGTAGTTATAATGAGACCAGTAGTACAAAGGTAAGCCAGAGAAACCAGGCATCAAGTTGGTAAACAGTTGTAATCTTGTCATGCACACTGCCAAAAAACATGGTACATCGATCTACAAAATTGACTCCTTACTTTGAGTGAATTGAAAGGAAAGACCAAAGGTTCCCGTCCTTGTCAACTTTAAAATTTTACAACTGGGCAGAACACCTATTTTTTCAAAGCTTAAAGTGCTTAATTTGCATAAACATTTTCATCGAAAGATAAGTTTTAAGCTTAACATATATAAATATATATGATTAGTAATGCATGTTATACGAGTCTATAGAATGATCACAGAGTTCCCAGATGAAAGAAACAAAGCTGTTAACCCTGCTCATGAATTGGAGAAGACAGTTCATGTCATGCATGCTTGCTTTGATTCATACATATATTGCTACATTGTTTCCTTAAAGAATCGATGCGTTTTTTATATGGATATCACTAAAAATTTATAGTGGGAATGTTAAGATGTGGGAGAATTGCTGCATTAGGTTGAATTTATCTTTTAAAATTTTCAGTCTATCTGTAACCTATTGAAGTCAAATCTTACCCTAGGACCTGCAATCCTGCCTTCTTACAAGTTTTCACCTTTGCGTTTCACTCCGGACTTGCTCTCTGACAATGTTTTTACCTTTGCTTTTAGCTACCTCTGTAGCAGTTAATTGGGTAGGCGTTAAATATTTTTGCTGCATATCATCTCTTAATTCAACTGAGTTTATGTTATTTTTTTAGTTTTAACTTTTTGTATTTATAAATAGTAAAATACAACATTCAAATAGAGATTTTGTCTTCTTAACCACATTTAGATACAGATGTTGAAGGAGATTCTCTTCACGCATACTCACATATGGTCTTGTTTTTGTGATACGTCCCATTAAATCTTCTTCTTTCAAGGCAAATCTAAATGGCAGGCTTCAATGTAACCATGTATGGAATGAATCCGAATCAATTTCTCCGTAGTTGGTTGACATTTCATCAAAATATTTCGTCAAAGAACAATATAAAACGTCGTATTGATTTTTAAATTCAAATTTTATTTGTTTCCTACTGCGATACAACAACATTATTAAAGATTTGGAGATTAGAAACTGATGGGATGTCTGTGTGCAGCAGCGTATGGCTGTTGAAGGTTCTCTACTTCTGTCTTCTGCTACGCGATTTAAGGAAGAGTTTTTTTTTTTTTTTTTTTATAAAAGAGAGAGAAGATATGAATGATATATGTCCGAGTCCCAATAATTTATGTGTACCAATGTCTTTGGCAATCTCGAGCCCTGTGTTTGTTCCCATGGTTGACTACCATGCCAACTTTATAGTTCACCAGGCACAGAAATTTTCTTTTATCTCATCTGTGTCTTGTCTCTCACTCTCAGCTTCTGAGTTCTGTCTGTAAAAGAGAGAGAAAACGCGTTACCTTTACTTTCTTTGTTAATTAATTATAGTTTAATTCTTATACATATTCTTCCTCACTTTTTTTCAACAGTAAAAGTATCATGCAAGTTTACAGTGGAACGCTGCTACTCAGAGACATACAATTGTTTGTATTTTGTAGAGACTAGAGAGAAAAGATAGTTAGGACAAGAGGTACAAACCTTACGAGCACCCACATATCCCAAAGTTAACTAACTTGTTAACTGGGTAATACATAAGCAAGGATTAAATTACAACAAGTTCTTCGTTTAGTTCATTGCATGTAGTGTAATGATTATCCTCGTTACTTTCCAGTTTTGATCCGAGACCGAGAGCGTGAGAGGTCTAGAAAAATGGAAAAAGAAATTGTTTTATAGCAGATAACTTTAAAATATCTTCTCCTCTCCAATGAATGACAGGCAGTAAGGTTTGTTTATTTGTCTTCTTGTGTTTGGTAGCAATGCAAACAGGGAGAATTTATATATGTGATGCATGACAAAAGGAGGTTTTAGAGTCTTTGTCAAGCCATTAATGAGGGGAAGTTGACGGTAACAGGCGTGCATGTGAATGGTGATATAGCAAAAGATTATTGGTCGCTTCCTACCGAAAGTAAATTTTACATTCCCTTCTTCTATTCGTTATTTTATGGGACTTTAATTAGATTTCAAGATGATAAAGTAGATAACCCAACTTTGGAATTTAGCTTAGCTTAGTTTACCACATCATTATACACTGTCGTTTCGACCCCACCATTCCTCTTTTTTCCTTCAAAGCTTTTCTGGTGGAACCCCACCTTCTCTATTAGGGTTTGGTCCCATTATCATGTTTAGAAGATCTTTTATATCAAAACAAATTTCATCATGTTCATCGTTTTACATCAACTCATGATCATACATAACATACTCCTTTGTAAATATTACATAAATATAAATAAAATTTTATCTTCAATTCTAATTTGAGAAAGATTCGAATCTTATTTCAACTACATGTGCATGGTGATTTGTATAACTTGAAAACCGACTAAACAAGAAGCTTTATTTTGTTTATATGAATTGATTTAGATTGAGCTATCAATTTATTTCACATATCCTTCCACTTTGGGAGACAAATCCCTTTATAACCCATGTGCATGATTTTGTCTTTACTATTTGGATTGATTCTTGGATACACACACACACACACATACAATATCTTAGCATTTATCTCCAATTTATATATGTACACATGTATATGCTTGTATTATACACGTGCATATTATAAAGAATTTGCATTTGGAGACAATACGTTTGCCTCTTCCTTATCTTGGTTCAGTTTGCATTACAGACCAGATATGGGCTTATCTATGTTCCGTATAATCATTAACCATCCAGAAAACTACAGAACAGGAAATACTGAAAACCCTACTCGATTTGCCAAAATTTTTGGAACAGTATTATGGGTTGCCATTTATGACCCCTCTCAATTCAGATTCGAATTCACCCCACATTATGAAGTTGTTTAATTTGTAGATGGTCAAACAAATGTAACCTGCCCATATGCAGCTTCACCATATAGCTACGCAACTTATTATACTTACATTCTCAAATGGTACCATATTGACACAAAGCTAAATAAATTCGCACTTTGTTATTATTCCATGCATGAAATTTGTAAAGTCATATCACATCTTATCTCATCTTATCTATGACCTCGATTTCTAGATCACTTGAAAAATGAAAGTTGCAAGGATAAATTTGATGACCTTTTGAATACGTCTTGTGGCTGTTGATTATTATCTCTTGCAAAAATGTCAAATTAGCTTTTGATAACTCCCCACTCTATTATCATCCTTAATCAATAAAGGTGCATTAAGAGTAATTTAATTAATTAGTACCACAATTTTGACCCTTTTGCGTGCCTAATTTATTTCATGTCCTGTTAAGTTGGTTAGTTTATAGATATATGAAGATGTAAGCTGGATATGAAAAATAACCACATAATGTACACACACTCTAGCTAATTATTCCACACAAGCAGTAGCTGTCCATATGAAATGAGCGATGGATATGAAAAATAACCACATAACACACACACACACACACACACACACACACACACACTATAGATAATTATTCCACACCAGCAGTAGCTGTCCATATGAAATAAGCGCCCGTGACGTTTGTGTGCCCTTTACGTATGGAAAGATGCTTAACGGGTCATTTTCCTAGTCATCAAATTTTGTTATTTTGTATTACCTTTTTCTTTCGTTTGAAAGTTTTGATTTCTATAATTAAAAGGTGTTGCTACTATATAAGTAAAGGTGTCAATTTAAATTATCGTGTCATATTATATTTACATTGTGTTAAATAGAGACTAACTTGAATTCAATCTGTTTAATAATTGTGTCAATAATTAAAAATTTTAACTCCGTATAATTAATAAACGGTTAAACGAGTTATAATCATGTCATCCTTTTTTTATTATATATTGTAATATATTTATATAATACTTATTGTATTATATACTCAAATATTAATCAACTAATTTTTATAAAAATATAAAATAATAGAAAATAAATTTATTAAATCATAAATAAATTAGTCATTTAAAATTATTTAAATAATTAATCGTGTCATAAATGTGTTCATGTGTCAATACCTCTAAATTCAATCGACACTATTATTAATCGTATCACGTTACTTATTTAATAATTATGTTATTTTATCTTAAATTAAATTTATAAATTAATATTATATTTATATTAATTTAACGTATCGAGTAAAAATTTATCACCCCTACACACATTTAGATTTTGGTAAGAAAGTAGGGCCTTTGTTACTTAGGATTTATAATTTATAATATAGAAAACAAAATTTACAGCCCAAAAGTTAAAAATATAATGTTTAATATTACAAACTTTACGTGTTAAATTGTAGAATTCTCATAGTCATCCTACCACTCCATCTACATGTAGCAGATCCCATAACGTCTTCAAGTGTGTCGATTGTTGTAAATAATGACGTCTCAACGACCTAACGGCTAATGAAATATTGTGGTTACCTTTGCAAGAAAGCAGTTTCAAGAAAGGTGGCAGGTAATTAGCAATAGAATAATTATGCTTTAGCCTTTGACCCCCGAGCACTTATAATAGTCATTGACTTGCCAATTTCAGTACCTGTCTTATTCCAGAATTCTATGGTGGACAATACAGACTTAAAATCGAAGGCGTTTGTATGTAGAGTCTCTTTTGATGCCTTTCTTGTGAAGACAAAACAATTAGTCAACAGATAAAGAGTTGTGTTATAGCTAGGGTTTGAGTTTATGACTTGTTAGCTAGCTTCATTGTCTCTGTTAGATTATGAGTTGTCTGTCAGTCACAAAGACATTGGGGTAAATAAAAAATTGGAAAGTGTTTTCCATATTTATCATATTGATTAGTTGAAGTGGTTGTAGTGATCATATACCGATTGATCAGATCAAAGAATGAATGATATCTGCTCAGGAAAAAAAAAAAGTTTGATGGGTTTCCTTGATTAGCTTAGCATAACAGATAAAAGTAGCAAAATTTGGTGGCTGTAACTGCATGCATGCTGTCATTCATATATGCAGTGGCTGGTTGCTTCATCAATCTCTCCATCCCCACCCTAGAAATCAAGCCTAAAGCGTAATGAATTAGGTTAGGGCCATTGACTTGCCTAACTAGTGCCTAATTTTAATTACAGACTTTAAAATGGAGAAATAATGTTGATGTGGACAAGTTTGTACTTCGATAATTCAATCGATTAATGCTAGCTTTTACTCTCAGATAACATCTATTTTTTCCATGGTAAGGACCAGATAACAAGTCAATTGATGGGATACGGTTGGGTTGCAAGTCCATCAAATTTGTATGCTTTAATTAATAATTAATGATGTTGGGTTCACTGCCATTAAATAAAATTTATCAACCAACAGCTTAAAAAGATGTACTCATTTTTCATATGGGTCAATTTGAAAAACAGTTATAGAATCAAGGCATATTCAACTAATTCTTGCACCAAAACACAAGAGAATGCCTTCTGGTCTAACTTCTGTTTGCATGCCTCTCAAAATTTTCTGAACTGAGAGTTAAGCTTGCTCCTCGATCAAAGTGCTGGGGTGTTGTATTCAGTAAGTCTCAAAGAAGCTTCTGATTAGGTTTAGTTTGGTCAATTTCAGCTTCAAATGTGAATATATTTCTTCTGGAAGTAATTTTGAGTTATATTTTGAATAAAAGTTAAGATGAAGAGCCCATATTTTCGCGCAATTCTTTATACCATTTATATATTATTGAATTATTGATATTGCATTTTATATGTATATTAATTACACAATATCAACTGTTGAGAGTATATTAATTTAGTGATTAAAAAATTAGTATAATAATTTAATAATTAAAAAATTAATAAAAAAAATTGTATAAAGTTAAGAGATTATTAATCTTGTCTCAAATTAGTGACATATGATAGATATAATTGATTCTTTCTGTAATTATTTATACGTAGAATAACATACACAACAAATTCAATTAGTTATAATTATTGAAACTCACTTAATCTAATCTTTTTGTCTCCAACATGTAAGTCCGAGTTGATTCAAATTTATGATATTTTTATAGGTAAGATTTCACAATCCATGACTTCCAAATTTATTAAATAAATTAAGTTTTATTTATGATTACTCTCGATTTAAAAATATAATAAATAAAATATTTAATAGCAAATACTACCTACTTTTTCACTAAATATCTAATAATTTAATCTTATAATTATTATAACGTTAAAGTCACGATACTTTAATTTCAAATAAAATTTAAATTTAAAAATAAAAATAAAAATTATTTCCTAATCAACTTTCACTATGAATATAAATTAGTGACGCGTAATTAACAAAATAAATATACCAAATAAATAAATTTAAATGTGTTTTAAAGTTGGAATAAACTCATAGTAAAAGAAGATTTTAAGTCAGTAATTAATTAGATAAAATTCTACCAGTTTCATATAAGATCTATATATAGAATGATTTTTGTGATTAATGATCGATCTCAGTAGGAGTATCTTAGCCTTAAGTTTATGGTTCATAAATACAAACAAGACCTCCAATTCATGAATAAATTAGTTTATACAGCAAGTTCAATGGTCTTAAAATAAGAATTAAAATAAAGAAAAACAGTAGAATGATAGAAGGTTAGTGGATTAGAAATGTCCCTTCAGAATTTTCATCATTTTGGAGTCGCCTCGATTAGACAAGCAAAGAATCGGCACCCATCCAAATCCAATGTATACCCATTGTAGAAAGTAATGCACCGTCCACAATAGTAATATGGCAACATCATACTTTTACACTGCTTTACATTATTATTTTATATAATTATGCTCATAATGCCACTATGAAAAAGCCATTTTCTTCTCGCAAATGGTGTACAGTTTCATAATTTTATATCCCTGTCGATGTTTTTCGGAATGAGTGATGTAAAGTTCTCTAATCAATGCTTGATTTCTTTATAATGTTTTATGAATTGTAATCCATTTGTTGTCTTAACTAAGTTTGGTGAAACAGAGAATTGAAATCACCACGTTCACGTCCACGGAAATCAAGGAAATTAATTCTAGAACACAGAATCAACAAAGAAGTCTACTTGGTCTCTGGAGCGAAGATTTTGCAATCCTCTACAGTAGGGTTTGAACTGCTGATTCTTAGGAATTTGGAGACTTTTGGAGGCTACGTTTAGAGAAAATATAATTGACAGCATAACATTTTCCAGGAAAATATATGAAGCGTGATGGAAAGAACCTATTTCTGTTTATTAGGTCACAATTATCTAAAGCTCAATGGAGCTACTGACAAGATGTAGACATGTAGGAGCTAAACCATGTTGAGAAGATCAGGTCAGATCAGATTAGCGCATTCATATGGCCTGCAACTGCAAACTCTTATTTATTCGTACAACATATACACTGTTATAGACTGGGTTTCATGTAGCTTATAGGCTTTTTCTATCAAGGACGGGCCTGTTTCTCCCCGTCTCGCAGGTTCAGGGTCTATATATTTGCAACTTCTATGTTGGATTTGGAAGCCCACGGATTTGCTTTGCTTTTTCTGTCAAGTTAATCAGAGAATTTTAGTAGTTGGAAATGGACTAATATTGTAGGCAGCCGACTATCCCATGTTCCCAGTTTAACAATGTCGTAACTGTATGTAGCACAATGCTGAGAAAGAGTAATGAATTAACAGACCCCACTCAGAAACAAGCTGATTTAAATGCTGCAAAATTAAGCTGATAAGATGATTATACGAAAAATAACATTCTTGGATTGTAAAAGTAAATTTCATCCGAAGATGGTGCTCAATTGCTTGCATACAATATGGTGACAAAGAAGGCATTTAGTATCCATTTAGCCAAAAGCTAGCTTCATGATTGTAGGTTCTAGACTGTCAAAAATAATCGTATCAAGAAGTTAATATGTCGAAGACAAGTTAGGCAGGGAACATCAAGTTGAACATAAGACTTTCCTAACAGAAAAGAGTAAACAATGCAACATCAAGGGTGAACTTTTAACACTACTATTCAGTTGCTCCAAAAAATATTTATACTGAAATTGAGCTCTACTTTAAGGTCCTGACACTTAACTCTATAAATTTTACAAACAAAAGCTCATTCGGAGCAAGTATTCAGTTGGCAATTGACAAGATTGAATCCATATAACCAAGCTGTTCTCCAGAGTTGAATCAGCTCTAACAGTGCTCCCTCAATGCAATGCTCCTACGCTGAGACCCAAACTTGCGATACAATTTATGATTGAGCCACTATTTTCAACGCAGACCAGATGAAGCACGGGGTTTTGCCTTCACAGAGTTCAAGTGTTGGGTTATGAAGATGACTGCCATCACAAGTATAAGGCATCCAACCAGCGTGCTGAAGAAGAGGGCACCAGGTTGCCTGGTCTGGACAAAGCCATATACCCCATTAGAGGTCACGAGAATTATATCAGTGAGACCATCATTTGAGAAGTCGTCACAAACTAGGGCATGGGTGGGTGGTGAAGGAAGGTCAATTGATGTTAACATACTTCCTCCAGGGGATATCACTACAGCCTCTTGATCTCCTCCTGCAAGGATCATTTGTTGATTGTCGTGCACACGCAACGAGAATGCCTTCAATGTGGGGACCACCATGCCAGCTTCCATCATCCCTGATGGGGAAGGTAGATTTGACCATGTAGCATCTGTCAACAGCTGCCACTGCCAAATGGCATCATGGCCATGCAAGGCAGGGGTATAGGCTGTCACCTGAAAGAAATAACACATTTAATGAATAATCCAACACTGCAGAAAAAGAAGATGCAAACTTATCTGCAGCCTAGAATCGCATATCACTACAAAGACACTTAATGAGCTCTTGTTTTGGAATAATTTGATTTCAAAAACTTCACCACTCAATCTACTTTTGTTGTTTCAAAGAAACAATCATTTCTATAGGTAACTCCCCAAAGTTGTCTCTAAAAGATATACTAAAAGTCTGAAATATATGGCTCCAGCTAGCTAACAATTGTCTTATCTAATATATGGCTGTTACGACATACCTCCCCTCGATTTGTTAAGAACACTACATCACCATGACTTCCTTTACGATGCCTATGACCATCACTTCTTGGGATGAGAATTGGTGTCGCCACCTCTAAGGAAGTTACATCTGGAGTCGGACCAAAATTTCTGGAGAACTCCCCATGCTGGAATAAGTTAAAAAGGGAATGATGACATATAGAAGCATTGAAGAGTTGTTCTCGAACGGGTACACCAGAGGTTGCAACAGCCCAACAGGGCCTAAGCACTTCCATTGATCCACTTATGACAGTCTGTTCAGCACCATTTCCTCCAACTGCCTGAAGATAAGGAAAAATATTTCTATTACATTTATCACCATAAATTTAGTAAAAATTTCCAACATAACTTTTGTGCCTTTTTCATTTCCATTTTCTCCACTCTGAGTAAAAAGTAAAATTGTACACTTGAAATTTGTAGCCATTCTTTAGTATATAAAAGGAGCCCTTAGTTTAACTAGAAAAATCAGCTCATTAGCCAAATACCTAAAAGGATAGAGGGAGTGTAAACTATTAACAGTTCTTGATATTGTTACAGAACCCATTGCAGCACTGTACATTGCCGTACTCCAAGTTAAAGCACCCAAGAAATAGCATGACTAACCTCATCCAAAGTATGGTAAAATAATGTGGCATTTCATAATACAAAAGTGATATACCTCCAAAAAAAATCCAACTATATATAATACATTTTAAGGGGCATTTAATTTCAGCATAAACTAATCCAGTTTCCATTACATATATTTATATGCTGTTGCTAAAAACCTATTGAAATTGAGATGAGCACTAATTTATAATCTGTAAGTATAACCAATAAGAAAAAAAAAAAAAAGAAAGGAGTTTGCACCTGAACATGATCTAAGACACCATCACCATTGATATCAGCATGAAGGCCACCTTCTTGAAGATGAAGCTGATGAAATCAATGAGTATCATATTACACATCAAACTTGTAAGCTGATACAACTATGGATTTAACAGAAAGATAACTAAACTGTATATATGCATATACTATGAAAGCACTCTGTTAGTATAACAGGTAAATCTCAAAGTCAAAATGTCAGGAGCATGTAGATGTAATTGCAGCATGTACGACAAACATATGTAAGGTTCACAATTTGAGATTAATAACTTACCTTACAAACAGTCCGACCAGATGCCAAATGAACAGCTTCTATTCCTTCCTTTTGATGAGCCACAACAACATTAGGAACCCACCAAAGTTGAGTGTAGTTTGTTATGGTTGGAATGTAATTTATTGGCTGCAAAAATTTTTTTTTTAGAAAAGTAAAATGGGTTAAAATAAGGCATTTAGATAAGCAAACAGAAAAAAAATTGGTCATTGAATTAGAAAACTACTTGCACTTTACCTTCGCCAATTGAGTTGAAATTCACAAACAATTAAATTTCAACTCATGGATAAAGGTTAAAATCTGATGCTGTTACAATAAAGAACTGTACATAAATTTCTTCACATCCCACAAACTTTAGCTTGCACAAAATATTATTCATATTTAACGTCTAAAAGCTCCCTATTCTATCAATGGTAGAAGAGAGTCGAAATGAAGAGAATGACAATAATAGTGACATTCAATCAACTCTTAAAGCTCAGCTTATAAAATAATTTTCATTTTTAAAAAGAGTAAGAAAACCCATAAGTGTATCTTCAGCATGGCATCACATTTTGAGGAATTTATTTAAGATAAAAAGGAAAGAGACAGAGAAAAAGTGCAACAGGCCAATATACTACACAGTGAAAAAGAGTTAAGAAACATGAGCATCTGCAACGGGCACAACGAGCTTCCATTCATACTTGTTCCTTAAACATCAAATGTCAGACTCTTCTGGGCAAATCATGAAGGGCTGTGGATAATTAGGGGCTGTAAACCTTAAGGAATACCTAGCAGGTTGCTAGGAAACCAATTTTCCCTTATTTTTTATTTTTTAAATCTCATCTTCATCTTCTGTATTATAAAACAATGGTACTTTGATTATTAAACTGCATGATAACAGGTTTGAGAACAAATCTCACTAACGTATATCGCATGTTTCAACCTGTGAACCTGAGAGGTGCAGGATAACGGTGCAATTGCCTGCAGGAGTGGGGAAATGGAGTTGCAATTTGCAAAACTCGGAGATCAATATCCTTAACACTAACAAGCAAAAGTGACTCCTACACAAATAAATCTACTCAAATAAAGTGGATGGTATATGACTTCTGTTGTAACAGCTCTACGAACAAACAGGTATTAATAAATCCTTTCAGTAAAAGTGCCTAAATAGCTGATGCATCTTTAATGTCGATGGTGTTTTCTGAGTCTCAAAAGGTATGTTCTAGCAACTATTACACATTTGGTTGGTGGCGCTTACCTAGTCCAAAAGGTATGGTTTAGCAACTATTAAACATTTGGTTGGCAATTATTACCTTCTTAGCTTTTGCTGAGCCAGCATAATTTGCAGCTTTCCCAATCAAGTTAGAAATTTTTTTTGTAGAGTCCTTTCCAGGAGGATGGTGTTCCTCAGGCTTGTGAAAAGGGTAGTTTGTAGTCTTTCCAGCTACTTTTTTCAATGTTTTCCTTTTGTGCCGCCTGAAGTGTGCCAACTTCAACATTGTATCTTCTCTCCTATCCTGATAAAAATACATTTCAAATGAATCACCCTCACCATTTGAAAAAGAAAATCATTAGCTTTTACTAATTTCCAAAGGAAATAACTTACCCAATGATGCGGCATAACTCCTAGGATTGATTCTCTGAATTCCCTGCATTCAAACTTCAGCATAAATGTCTCAGGGAACTTATCTATAGGAAAGATGTCACTAATCTTAAGAAAACAACCATTCCACCAAAACAATCATACATCTTTGCACATGCAAGGAAGGTACCTAGATACATAACACTGCAGGGATGGTAATGGGGTGGATTAAAGCCTTCCCCATACTCGTACCCGAATTCATCGTAGTTCCAATACCTATCTTCATATTCGATGAGGATGGGTATAAGAGAAGTTATAAATAGAATATATTCCCATACCCATTTATATAGCCATTAAATCATTTATGTCGTATTCAAATTTTAAATGAAAAACTATTTTATGCACTTACAAGTCAAGGTATATGCATTCTACATACCATTACATGTTAAAATCATCACTTTTTATTTTAGTAAATATAATTAAAATACAAAAGTATGTAGTTTCAAATATAATCAAAATACAAAAGTATGCAGTTTCAAATTTATTTTTTAAAAAATAAAAAGGAGACAGGTATGGGTTTGGATATCCGAGATAATGTTAATTCCATAACTGCTTGGGGTATAGTCCTCCTCCATACAGACCCCATACCCATAAACCATTCCCATGCCCTCCTCTAACAGAGCAATTATTAACGGGTACCCAAACCCATGGGGCAATTTATCATCCCTATATAAGTGATCTTTAGAGTAGAGATTAAACAAAATGCACCTTTTGTGCTCCCTCCAATGTGAGGAATCCTTAAATTAGAAATTAAAAAAAAAATGCAAATCTTCCTTCCTCTTTCCCTTTAGAGGGCAGGAATCCTTAACAGTAGAGATTAAACAATACAAAGGTATGTATTGTATGAGTAAGTAAGCATATATTTTTGTAGAAAACTTATAGAAGTTGATTTCAGCTCCAAAACACTCAAAACAAAGATGACACTGAAAACGCTACCAAAGAATAACTCAACTCAACTAAGCCTACGTACCAAATGAATTGTGATCAGCGGCACAAACCCACTTCCGCCTTTTCACCCGCTCAGGGGCTATTAAAAGAATCATCAATTGAAATATCACCAATATTTTTTTCAATCGTCTCCTTTTCTAATACATATTTTCAGTTTCTTATTTCAAAAAATGTTTTTTCAATGGCAAAGACTATAGGATGATTCGGCATTAAGAATTAGACTCAGGGAGTAACTAAGATTTCTTAACAATTTCACGCCATACCTCTCCAGGATGACGACTATTGAGTGCATGCACATCTAGCTTGTAGTTATGCTGTGGAATTAACTGTGATGCATCTGAGGACTGTGCTTCAATATTCTACAGCAGAAAATCATCTAATAGTAGTTAGAAAAGAGAAGAAACTTCATAAATTATAAAGCATATTATGAAAAACATGAAAATATGAGTCACCTCATTCTTTCTACTCCATCGAAGCAACCCACTTCGACCAGCAAATGCAAAAAATGCAAAATGGCGTAAATTCACAGCTGCAGAGTTCTCAGAAGCCTACATGTACAACACAAGGCATTCTATAAACATTCAAAACAAACGAAAGAATATGCAACAATTACCGTCATAGCAGGTATCAAACAGAAACGTTCGTGCATCTAAGAGTTGGGCTCTCATAGAAGAGCTTAAGATGGGACACAGGCACCAAATTGGCACACATCATGATGCAGAAGCGCATCAAAACATAAACAGAAGAAAGATGAAATATTAAAGTTCAAAGTTGTTAAGGCATCATGATGTAACACTAATTCAACATACTAAACAGAAGATTTAAGGCACCAGAAATCATCCCGATTTTGATTTCAGGAGTGACTTGCTTCCTCCAGTTTTCAGTCCAAGTAATGGTTATGTTTGACGATAGGCAAGGTGCATTTAAATGAACACTTTTAGAGATTTAGGACTTAATGACAGAAATATTAATAAGAGGGCAACATAGCTTCATTTTACTATGATATTTTCATGTACTTCTATACCTGTGCCCCTTGTTTACTGTATCAAGAGATAAATCAGGTCATATCGGAATGCAGAACAAACTATTTTTCTCAAAAAAATTTAAAAGGATATCCGTCATGTTCAATAACTTTGTTACATCAGATGCTTTAAGTATCAGATCAAAAATGTTTCATCTGAATGAATAGAAAATGGGACTCATCTCTAGTTAACACAGTTATACAAACTGATCTATTTTCTCATGTAGATTTTCATATCTATCGAAAGCTACACTAAAAACCTTGTACAAGATCACCCTCATCAAACAATTAATTCTTTGGTTGTAAGAACATCAGAGGGTACTAAGACCTCATGCTAGTGAAATTAGTAGATGTCAATTAGCCTATCAAGATTCACTAGTGCTGAAAACCAGAACTTTGGGACATAGCATACACAGTTTAATGAGTCTACATCAGGAGCCCTACCTTTAGAGATTCCTTGTTAAAAGTTCAAAAAAAAAAAATCAAATGGTGGCACCAAAAGTTAGATAAAAAGCCAGCAACTAAGAAATTTTCCAAATCCAAGTTCTGTAGCTCTCTGTATGCCTACAAGCAGTCGATCCAGTTGAATACTAGATCTACTTTCAAAAGCATGTAATGCCAAGACTAGTACAGAAGAAAGCACACAAAAGTTTAAAATTTATAAACCACAAATTGTCTATACCTCTTTCTCACTAGCGCTTCTTCTATGCTGCTCAACATTTTTCTCTGCTATCCCAATCTCTTCAAAAGGATCCATGAAAGTCTACAATGATAACAACAATTATGTAAGTTCATTGAAGAAAAATGATTTTGAGAATTTATGATTCACAGATCATTACAGCATTTCCACGTATACAATTAACGCTAAGAAGCAAGTCATTATATTAAACAGATTTTTGGTTCCCATTAGACAAACATAAGGGCACGTTAGGGATTATTTTTAAATTCGTGTTTTCATAAAACAACAATGAAAATGGAAATGGTGATTTCGATTTAATGTTTTCAAAGTTAAAGAATGCATTCAGTAACATTTCCTGAAAATTATATTATGAAAATGACAACTGTAAAATGCATTTGCCAGAAATATTTTGAAGAATTGAATTTTGATAATTTTATTTACTAAGTGCTACCAAGGACCATACTTTTATCAACTATTTAAAAGGAAGAAACGAAAAGCACTAAATCTTCTAAGTTTGCAAGCACCCTTTCCATATTATAAGTTCAAAAAGGCTTTATCCATGGTTCTCTTTCCTCATTTCAGTTGTCCAAAATATTACTGGTTAATTTAAATTTCTTTTTTTGTTACAGTAATCCATGCTCAAATATTTGTATTTTAACAGAGAATGGTGGAAATATATATCTTTACTATGTCAATTAACTAACGTCACAGCAAAAATTGGCTGATACTACAGTGAATTACTAGGGATTAGGTATAAAAAAAAGGATTAAAAAAATACATGAGGCTGCATTTCCATCCTCCCACCAACAATCACCAATCCAGTATCTCCATGCTTCAGAGTGTAATTGCTTATTGAAATTGCAATTTCCCTGTGGTGCGCATTAGGTGGAAAATCCTCCTGCGAAACCCAAATCAATACATGACCTAATGCATTACCAAAAAGAAGACATAAATCAAAATATAGTAATGCACAAACCTGCAAATTGGTTTCCCATAGCTTTTTTAAGTTATGATCAAAACACATCACTGACCAACCAGATGTAACAACCACCAAAACCTGCTTCAGTGGTTGCCCTTGTTTATATGCACGATCAATAATGCCTGTAGCCATGGCCACAGCACGTCTACCAGATGCAATCCGGATCTTATCTGGCAACAGGCTGACCTCTGCCAGCACACGTGCTTCGCTAAATCCTTCATCCACACGTCTTGCATGAGGCTCCAAAACCTTACACACCATAATTAACAAATTCACACAACTAAAACATGACCATGAATGATATAAGAAACACTATCGATTGAAGTGATTTTCGGATTGAAAATGGCTTTTCCAGGAAATACTTCAAAAACCTTTTTGTTTGTTTTATCTCAAAAAGTCCTACATTTCATTTCAGCCAAACAATACAAAACAGACGCAAGAAGATTTTTGGCTAATTGGATCCTCAACAAGACGCCAGAAACACTCACAAACGCAAGTTAAATATGCAAACACACATTAATGATTCAGAATATAATAAGCTAGCACGTCAAATATGGGGTCAAACTGAGATTGACAGTTTAATCAAAATGCGCTAAGCTTCATCTTATGGATGAAACCACAAAATATGATGATATATTTGTTTTGAGAGCTAATCATGCAAAAAAAAAAAAAAAAATTGAAGGAGGTAGTAAAGGAAACGAGAACCTGAATTTTTGCATCGTGAGTGGCGACGAGGACTTCTTTTTTACCGTCACCGTTGAGATCGGCGACAATTGGAGGCGGGGGACGATCAGCTTCGTATTTAATCGGATATTCTTCAGATAAATGAAACCAAGCTTCTCTGAAGGAGAAATCTCCTTTGTGCTGCAAAACCAATAATAGCATAAAATTGATTGACGTAAAACCAAATGAAATGAGAATGAATTACATGGAAATTAATTGAAATACATAGGGTTTTATCGCAAGTTGACTGAAGAAAATTAGAGATAACGAACATGAAGAGAGAAGAAAATGGCGAAAGCTGCGAGCATGAGAATGGCCAAATCGCGTTTCCTCATGTTTGATTTGGTTTGGCCCTGCTATTTGGACTTTATTGATTGATTGATCGATCGATCGATCAATTGTTGACTCGCAGTCGAAGGATCTTCCTTCAGCGGAGAAAGTAACAAAACTAAATTGCCAGTGACTTCAGTTTAGAATGGTCCGTCCCCGATTAGAACCCTCAAGTTACTGAAACTCACCGGACCTGCGTTCTTAGTACCCAAAAAGGCGGTTTGTTTTTTTTTTTTTTTTTTTTGTTTTTTTTTACTAACTATCCATTTTAACAAAGCCATATTTATTTATAATTAAAAATAAAAATAAATTTTAATTTTAGTCCAAATATTAATTTTTAAATTAAATTATCTTTTATATAATATTTAAGTTACTACTTTTATTAAATATTAAAAATCTCAACGTTTAATTCAAATTATCTATCAAATGTTAAGATTTAAATATTGAGATTTAAATATTAAGGTTCTCAATATTTGACAAAAAATATTAATTAAATGTTTAAATTTTAATATTTGATCAAAAATATTAATTATTTATATTTGATAAAAATTTCAAACGTCAAAAATTTTGACATTTGAAATATCTAAATTGAAATGTCAAGATTTTCAATATTTTAAATGTTAAAATTTTCAACGTTTAATCAAAAAATTTTCTTAAATGTTGAGAATTTTGACATTTAATAATAATTTCTGTCAAATATTAAAATTTTAAATATTTAATTGATATTTTTTATCAAGAGAATTTTGATATTTAATAAAAATTATAAGTGAAATACTGTATTAAAAATAATTTAATTCAAAAATTAATATTTTTATTGAAATTAAATTTTATTTCTATCTTTAATTATAAATAAATATAGTCTCGATAAATAAACTATTTTATTAAAAAATCTAAAAAAGGCGCAAGCCAAGTATGATTAAATTTAATTAATTAATTTAGATTATTAGGTTTGTCCTTTATAATACATACAATTTGTATAGGAATTTATATACATAACATTTATTTTACACTTACTGAGGATTCGTTTCGGATTCTTCACAAGCGTTAATATAAAGAGGTCGTCAGGAAAACATTAAAATTAAGTCGGTTGAAATTTGGAATTGAACAGAGGGTTATAATTTTATGTAGAATCTTGTTGGGAATGATTTACAATGAATTGAATTGAACCCGTCAGTTCATATGGGGCACAGGATCACGATAACTACCATAACTACTGATTTTGGCTTTTGGGCATGTCCAACAACACAAAAGCATAAAACTTAACTGTACAAATAAGCCACCCCCATTACAAAATGATTCTAAATTGCTTATCGGGTGTTTTGAATTTGTATTATGTGGTAGGATATCATTCTTGTCCCAGAGATATTCTTACTAATGTCATGGAACCTTTTCAGTTTGTTGCTCCTAAGTCTTCCGCTTCTTCCTGGCCTCCACATGCAAAGAAAGTTGGGTACACTTTAGTTTGGCCTGCTCCACCTCCTTCTCCAATTTTTCAATCTGCTTCCATAACATCACCAAAATATTCATATCTTGTTGGTGTCACAAAAACGCAAACCATAGGCAAGCTTTGCTAATTATACTAACCAATTTCTTTAACTCAGTCTCCTTCTGCATGTGTTCTGCACACCTGTAGAAAAGGATCCCATACGTTTAATTCAACAATAGAAGCATAGGATTCACATAACCCAGTTGTATGGAGGCATTTATAGCTTATAAGATAACAACCGACTAGAATTTGAAACCAGTAGGCAAATACTCATCACTGTAACTTGTAGGTGCCCATGGCATGACACCATGTGCAACACAATATCAAATTGCTTACTAGGATATAAAATACTTACTTCCCAAAAAGTTGTATGTTCTCTTCACATAATTGATCAACTGATACGGACACTGGATGATCTTTAGGTGTGAATTCATTATTATGTCTCTGGAAATAACAGTATTCAACAAAAAAAAATACATAAATTCATTTGGTTTAAACACCAACTTTACCATACTGCATGTAACAGGGATAACAGTTTCACGAACAGAAGCAGAGATGTATCAATGCAAATTCATCACAAACACAAAACTCATTTATAAAAGTATATGGGTAAGGTAAAAGAAACTTAAGAATGAGTAAGCCAAGCATATCTTTCCATAAAACTATGTTTATGCAGAATGGTACTGCATGGAAGAACAGGTAAGTTGAAGAAGGTGAAAGCTCTATTTTTTGCCACTAATCTTGCTGTCTTGCAAGCTTTTATCTTCCATTTCTCCTTAATAATCCTGCTTCATTACATGGCAACAAAACACCAAATCTTTTTAAGGGAAAAGATACCATGGAGCAGCAACTCCATAATATTCATCATACATGTGCAAATGTAGGTGAATATACTATTTAAAAAAAATACAATAACTTGAGCACTATGTTCATTCTAATCGACAGGCATAGATAATTGAGCCGAAAACTCATTTTCCTGTCTAAGTTGCCGCCATCAGGACTCGGTGCCTCCCTTTCAAGCTTCCTCTAAAGCTAGGTCTATGTAGGAGTTTTTTTTTTTTTTCTTGGATAAGAAAATTACTAATACTAAGAAAATAGGACAAAAGGAGAGATGGACTAGAGATCCATCACTGGATTACAAAAAATCTAATAGACAGAATTTACAGTATAATCCTATATAAAAATGAGCTACAGTAAGAATTAGTGCAAAACAGCATCCCAGTTCTCAGAAAAAAAAAAAAGGAAGAGTGCTGAAATTCCTTAGTAACTGAAGCCCATAACGAACTTTGTCCCACAAGTAATTGGTTTCCTCTTCTAGAGGATCTTCAAATAACCTTTTGTTCCTCACCAACCAAATTAACCAGAAAATAGCCATCACAATACATCTCCATAGAACCTTAGATTTTTTGCCACCACCAAAAGTGCAAAAGTCTTCCACAAATATAGCAGAACAAGATTCTGGTAAAACCTAATTGAGCTTTGCTACCTTCAAGAGATTATACCAAAGGTTCTGGGCTAGAGGACAATGAAAAAAAAGATTATTTATGCTTTCTGCATCCATTTTACACATCACACACCAATTGGGACTCAATGCTAATATGGGCCATCACTTTGAATAACATCAGCTGGATTCATTTTGCCCAAAGCTACAGCCCATTAAAGTAGGATTTACAAGAAAGTATGCCTGAAGAGTGAGCTTTCCAAATCCTCTTATCCTCCCTTGAATCATCTAAGAAAACAGTTTCCAGTTGAAACGATAAGGCAGCAAATTCAGTGACTTCTTTGTCATTCAAATTCCTCAAGAGATCAAATTTCCAGCCCAAAAAATTAGAAGAATAAATCACCATGTTCTTGATAGAAAATGAGTATGAATTTGATAGCCTAGAAAGGTAAGGATATAGTAACTTTAAAGGGATATCCCCCAACCGTCTTCCCAAAATTCGATCCTCCAACCATTTCCCACAGCCAACTTTAAGTTAGGAATAAATAGATTATTTACCTTAGGGATATATTTTTCCAAGGGTTTCTATTTGAACCTCTTAAAGCTACATTCGAATCCCACCATCTATAAAGCCATATTTACTCTTAATTACAGTATACCATAATGAATTGGATTCCAAGGGAAATCTCCAAAGCCACTTACCAAGCAAAGCAACATTCCTCTTAACAAGATTTCCTAAGCCCAAACATCCTTCGTCTCGTGGCCTTGATACCACTTCCCAACTGACGCAATGAGATTTGTTGCTTTTTCTTAGAGCCTTCCCACAAAAAAATTATCATAATCTTTTCAGTGAAACCGGCTATTTTTCCATCCTTAAGTCTATGTAGGAGTTAGTCCTTGAAAGGTAGGGAAGGTTATAACAACCATTGTAATAAGATCCTAGACAATGACAATTTACCCTCAAAAAACTGGAAAGTTTTCAAACCAGTGTTTTCTCCAAGCCATACCTAAAAACTAGTTAGTTAACTATCCTTTATTGATATCCTCCTCCACCATTAACTGTACTTAACTAGTCAGTTCGCTACATTTTTATTAGTAATATGTTCACTGCTCTGTCTTTGTCTTTCAGGGACATGGCAGGGAGATTTTCTGTAAGGCTTAAAATGCCTATAGCTTATAGTGCTCTTAGCCCAAGTACTAGAGAAACCAAAAATACACATGCAATGATACTGATTCACATTATTATGTTTCAAGGAACTGAATCTAACACTTGAATTATTCAGCTGTGCAGAAAGGGCCCAGGATTTTCAGGATTACACAAGTTTGATGACTGCTACACATTTGCCCCAATCATCTACGTGATGTGATTTCAATGTGCTCATGGTTAATTTATTAAAACAAATGCTAATTTGGAATAAATGATGCAGAGATATACTAATAATTTATACCACTTACATCTGTGAATCCACTAATGGGCTGAACAGCAGGTTGCCCATTTCTCAAACTGCGCCTCACTTTAGCCTGCAGAGCAACATTATGTGGATCTTGGTGCACCCCTTCTTGGAAATTTGATTCAAGACCAATTTTATGCTGGTCAGCAGGCTGCTTCTGCATATTAGCAGCATGTTCAACAGGAGGTTGAGCAGAGTCTCCCTTTTGCAGATTAAATGCATCAGAATCTGGAAGCTGATGTCCAATCAAGTGAACGTTTCCTTTCCTGTCTTGTCCAGACAGTGTTCCATGCCAAAACAATGTGAATTCATCACTCCCTTTTTTTTTTTTTTTTTTTTCAAAATCAAGGATTGATGCAGAAACTAAATAATATCTATAATTATAAAAATAAAACAAAATAAAATAACTTTAAAGTAATAGAATTGGAATGAATAAAATGACAGTCATACATACATACTGTTAGTGCTTAAATATTTGTAGTGTTGTTGTTACCTTACCTTGTAGCTTAAGTTTCTGGCTTACATGGTAACCTAACATGATACTAGTACCAATTGACCAAGTGGTCTTGTGCGCAACCCCACTATAGTTAATTAATTAAATCATAATATGTTCTGTATCTGTTTATCAAAATTTTTTGTTGGTTGTGTTGGGTTCATCGGCAAAGGCATGTGCAGGTGAGGAGTGCTAGCACATGCATTCATACTGTACAAACAACATATTCTAATAGACAAACTCATGCTAAACTACTTGTATCCATATCAGTCACCATTTCTTATTCCCGTTCAAACTAAATAAAGCCAAGAACAGAATCCCTCTCCAACAATCAACAAAGATAAACCAAATAAATAGGCCATAATTTACTAAAATAGTGAACTCGTGCAAAAAAAAATTCCTACACAAATGTACTATTATATACCAACTTGCCTACTCACAATAGCTAAAACACAATGAAAATATGTTTTCAATTCTCCTATTTTTACTGTGAAATGATTGCCCCTAAGCATCGAAAATTAGGTAAGAAATAGAATGGTTATGATAAATCACTACGAATGCCTACAAACTTTATTTATATTAAATAACTGCAGACCAAACAGAATATACTGTTTAATGATACCCAGAAATCACTTGGTGTGTACCAAGTTTGAAACTGGGAACTACTGCTGGACCTTACAACCTTTTGTAGTTAGGGAACCAATAAGATATAATTTCCATAGGTCAGTTTCCCAAGGGGGTCATGCTATTTGACCCACTCATCACCCTTCAGGGTAATAGAAAGCAATATATAAACCAACAGCTCTAAAAATTTGCATAAAATCTGCAAGCAATTTAAAAGGCAAAACAATTAGGAGGTATTGGAACACCCATGGAAGTCAAACTGTTTCAAGGTGCTTCCATGGAATTCAGACGCACTCTACCAGAGAAAAAATATTGAGAATCATCAGTGAAGAATAAAAGTAATAATAATTAATAGACAGTCATTTATAAGATTCTTAAGATCATCAAAAAGTTCTATATGATTATTCTTCAAAGTGACTACCCAAATCTGAGAAAGGCCTTGTTTATTTACATAGCTTCTTAACATATGTACATTTCTGGGTGACTCTGTCTATAAAATCCCAAGGAATTTCAAGATTTTTCTTTCTTCTTTAAACATCTGAAGGGAAGGGCCTTGGGTTAATTTAGTGAATTTTGGATTATCCTTTTTATTTGTTCTGAGATGATTTATATTCTATATATAGTTTTAGTTTGAACAGCTGACCAGTATTATTTTCTTGGACTTCTTTGTATATCCCTTCTTCTTAAATTATGTTTCTTTGTTTCCTACTAATTAAAAAAGAATATTAAAACCATAAAGATCTTTCATGAATTTGCATATGAGAAACAAACCAGTATTCCAATATCATCTGTTTAAGCCTAGATTCCAGCCGGACAAACAGTGTCGACCTCTCAAAATCCTGCTTGTCGTGTGTTGGTTCAATGAAATTCGCTTCAAGAACTCCTGCAGTACATCCAGTAATGCAATAAATAACTGAAAATTGAGAAAAAAATATTTATAATAGAGAAGTCCACAGCATAAAGCATGAATACCAACAACACCATTCCCTTTCGAAGAACCATCACCAGTGACTTTCCAAAAGGGCTGCAACAACATGAATAAACTTACTACATGAGTATACAGAATCTAGACTTCACACATGTCGTACAATAAGAAATAGTGCACAGAAACCTTATGATACAATCAGCATAAAGATCTGCTTGAAGTATGCTATCATTTTCTAACCGGTTATAAGTTATTAATCAACTAAAAATATATTTTGAGTTTGAATTTAACTTTTTTTTTTTGTTTGATTAAATGCCAACAAAGAGAAAAGAAACTACGGGCTCAATTCTCTCTCTCTCTCTCTCTCTCTCTCTCTCTCTCTCTCTCTATATATATATATATATATATAAGAAAGACATGCTCTATTCTATGGTCAGCCAATAGAACAAAAGTAGGAAGAGATCTAAGGGGGTTAGCCCATAGATATTATTGACATAGCCATCTAGGATAAATTGTGCATCACAGACAATAGGAACACCAAAGTTCATCTGAAATTGCATCCACAGAAAGGCACCAAAAAGTTACTTCACCCCATCGAGAAATTGATATACATTAAAAGCTTGCTTGAGCATTACCAAAACATACCCTGATAAGGCGATTTTTATGGTACACATTGAATCCAGAAACTGAAAGAGCAGGTGCCTCTTTTATAAATCCAATGGTTGTTTCCACTGTAGCCTAAGCCAAAGAAAGAAAAAATGACACATTATGTGACCGCAAGGTGGCTTAGATAATCATCAAGTCAATGCCTATATTTTATTTATGCATTTTGAAGCAGAAATAAGCATTAGCGGACTGAGACAATGCATAGTGAACTAGTTCTTCACAATACAAAGGGATTGAAGATGTTAGATTCCCATCAATGGGATTCCAAATTCCATCAATTTCAGAACAAAATAACTATCATCTTCACACAAGGGTTTTCATCTCAATGAAATTCACAAAAACATGCAGCAATATTTTTCCTTCCTCTCTTCTAGTAACAGCACTCTCTGTTTTGTCTACATTTGCACAGTACATCGTTTTAAGGATGGTTGTGGCACAGAAAATCAAATAATGGTGAATAATTGGCATTTTAATTGCCCATGATAAAATATTAATGACGGCGTTAAGAAGAGAAAAAGAAATGTAAAGATGCTTTTCTTCAAACATTGCGACTTACATCATTCAATGCCGTAGATACTTGGGGCCTGTACGATATTACTTTTGGAAATCTCAACTCATCTGCAATATCAAACTGCTGTATAGGTTTCCCCCTTAATACAATTTTGAAGTTTTTAAATTTTCTTAGATACAAAATCGAAGCATATGCCTGAAAGAAATGAAAGAATTAATCAATTAATAAAGAAGGAATAAAGTAAGAAGCAGAACTTGTTCCGGGTAAAACAAGTGTGCTGAATAAAGAAATTCACATTCGAAAAATTACCCTTAGCGAATACCGGATGCGGTAAGATATATGGGATTGGAGTTCGAGTGTTTTTTTCTGTAATTTTTTTGTACTTCCTTGATTAGCTTCATCTCTCAAACATATGTCCTATGACAAAGTTCAATGAGGAATAATAAATGCTTTTGAAATCAAATGTCTTTTATATATACAACAGATAAGATGCAACATTGAAAAAAATAGCGGCAGATTATCCCTCATAAAATATACAGATACCCCTTCTTATGAGAACTAGAGGGCTGATCCATGAACTTGCAACTTTTGGCTAGTAACTAGACAGACACCACATAGGTCCAACCAAAGTAATAGATTGTAAGAGCTAATTGTTGCAATCTCATTAATATTAGAAGCAAGAAAGCAGCATATTTTGTATTACCTTTTAACCTATTACAACTATAAAGAAACTGAATAAAAATTCTAATAGAATAAAGAATACACCAAATCATTACAGTAAATTTGCGAGTTTCGGTGCTTGACAGTGCAACAAATACCAGTGTAATTAATAGCATAAGCTTTTCATCTATGCGTTAAAACTTTTGCAAGACAGATTGGGATCAAGAGATTAGCAGAATAACATTCACGAAATAAAGAAAAGTTCTGACCACTATATCTACTTGGATTCAGTCTCTTACAATTATGCAAATAAATAAACATATCCAAATGTGACTATAAACTTAAAAGTTAGTACAAACATACAAGCATGAAGTAAAATTTACGATTATGATATTTACTTGGATTCAGTCTCTTACAATTATGCAAACAAGTAAACATATCCAAACACGACTATAAAATTAAAAGTTAGCACAAATATAGAGCAAGAAGTTCTATAAATCTTTATTTTTACTGGACATTACTTTTTGTTCAATTTCCTTTTTCTTTTTAAATATTGTTACATAAATGTAAATCAAATCCCTTACCTACCCTGGTGTGAGCAGGATTCAAACCCTGGACATCTTGAACTACCCCTAGAGATTTTACTTGTTAAACCAAATAACACCCAGAAATTATCTTGACATTACTTCTCAAAAGTTAATGCTAAAATATACCCATGAAAAAAATATTACAGAGTAGTACACAGACAAGTTCAAAAGTGTAACATACCTCATCATCATCATCAAAACTCAATTCATATATGCCTTCATCATTCATCCACAAGTTGTATAATATTACTTTTGTTCCATGTAGTCCAATATCCTCAAACTGCCAAATACAAGACAAACTAATCAGCAAACAGGCAGAATAGACTGCAACCATTAGAACCATTTACGACATAAAAATTCTTAAAATATGACAAATTTTTTTGGTGCCGCCTTTTTTTTTTTTTTTTTTGGTGGGGGGTGGTTGTATGAAGAAGGAAATGTTGCAGTGACTGGTAAGTGGCGTCTGCAATTCTAACAAATTACAGTTTCTCCTTTTTAATAAAAAAAAGAAAACAGTACTAATCAGGAAATTGGGAAGATATGTTATCCCTAAAATCTGCAGTATGATCCTTTACATCCATCTACACAGCATTAACTTATATGCAAACAGAAAAAATGGTAAAACAGAAATCCTAAAAAGCACAAGTTTACATCCTAATTTTTCTTTTAAAGTTTTCAAAACACACCCCTTCCAACTTCTCTACAAAAACAGATGACACCAGGTTTTGCAAAGTAAAATCAGTAATGATATTTTGACAGGGAAACCATCTGTATCAGAAGAAATTGCTTCCAGTCATCAAATGCAATAGACAAGTTGAGTACTGTGAGACCCATTCATAGTCCTCCTGGGGCATATTTCTGAACTCAACAACAGAATACATTCTACACTTTACTGAATTAAATTTAATTGAAATACCTGTTGCAAGAGCTCACTCTTTGATGCAAAGGGTGACCATTCAAAGATGGTTTTCAAGTTGAAAGACCAATCGTCCTGTGAGCTATAAATTATTGGTTCTGCCCAATGGCCAGAGATGTCAAAATCAATCTACAAATGAAGTGAAGCAAGAACACAAAATGTCCGTAAGTACAAAATAATCTTTACACCTTAATTAATAATTGTAGAAAAATGTCAAACATTAGACAAGAAAAATCACCATTGGAACAATCACGTCATCCTGCCCAGTTTTCCGCAAAAATGTATAAGATAGAAGACCAATGCTCTGAGTAGCTTTGCTAAAATACAAATTTTAAAGAAAAAGCAAAATTGTCATAACAGATTGGAAGCCGAATTTGAGTTTAGACTTACAGCATACAGTTTCAATTATTCCCAAATTAAGGCTAAATGGTGGAAGATGATATGACTAAACACAGCCAATGAAAAATCAAAGGGTAAAGCATTTAGGCAATTAAGCCCATCCCTCAAAAAGAAAAGAAAAAAAAGACAATTTGTAATGTTGTGACAATGTAGTCCAAATTAACTGAAATTATGAGAACAATACATAGCCAATGTAATTGAATTTTTTTATAGACACCTGTAATTAACATAAAGTAAAAAAGAATCGTATTAGACCATGTACCATGAACCAAAAACAGTAATGAGCAATACCTAGCATGGGTTACACGACTGAAAACAATAACGTCAGCTCCAAGTCTCATGGTACTTGTCTTGAAGCCATTGCCATCTAAAAATATAGAGGCACCTCAAAATTAAAAATTAAGGAAAATACAAGCAGATGGCTTTAATACATTCATGTAAACCAGAATAAAAAAAACAAATTCTGAAGAAAGTAGGTGAATAAAAGAAATAAAATGTAAACATGATCATAACAATTACATTGTCCAATTGTCTTGTTTGCCTTTTTTGTAGAATAACCCAAGCTCATACATTTCCGCAGAGATTCGGGATCCATTCCACCACCATCATCTACACAACATAAATTTTCAACTTTGTGTTGCCAATCAACTAATCAAGCACGAAATCACATGCAACAACTCCAGTTGCAAAAGTTAAAACAAACTGATAGAACATGCCTTGGAATAGTAAAGCCGGAGAGTTATCCTTCATGATATCAACTTTATCAACCTTCACAAAGGTTGCACCATTTTGTTCCTGAAAGCAAGAAGACATAAAAGCTGGGTGCTCAAATAACTTGCAGACAACATAGTTCCACATAGTTGAGTAATCCAACTATGTCATCAACCTTACTGAAACAGACATAATATCTACACCATACCTCATCAACAGCATTGTCCAGGAGCTCAGCAATCGCTGCAAAAAAATGGAACAAGAAAAAGAACTATTATATTAATAAACAAAAAGTATCATATGAACATGAACTCCAGACAATTTAAAACGTCAACCTTATTGTATACAAGCCAAAACAAAGTTAAAACCTTGTCTTCAGCCACAAATTAATTTATTCAAAAAGCAAAAGAATAAGTCCTAAATTTTTTACACATATATTATTACATGAATGTCCTTAGTATCATCTGAACTTCACCACAATTGATTGACTAATTATACAAGCAGAACTTCAGCTGCGGGGAAAAAACAAACAAACAAAACGATCTGCTTAATCAGAAAGCTTGCCTCCAAATGCCCATTTATGAGAAGTAGCATTCGAATGCAGAAACTTAGGATGTACACGAGCATGCTCCAATGAACCTACAATTTGTGTCAAAAACAGCTAAGCTCAATTCATATACAATGATTTTAAAAAACACGTTAACAGATGCAATAAATCAAATTGAACAGGTAAAAACCTTGAACAAGTGCCGGTTTGATGGAGGTATTTGCAGCATAATCCCCAGCTTTCCAGAAACTTCTAGACGCAGGGGATTCATTAACCGGAACCGATGACGTGCTAGCTACAGCGGTTTGTTGTTGCAGCTGCACTTGCGGCACGTTTAGCAATGTCGTTTCGTTGGACGGTGCGTTCACTTGCGATCTGATTTGCTGCGACGTGATCCTCGTCACATCCGCAGCTACACCGTCTATATCGTCGCTACTAGCGATCTCCCCTAAATTTTCTGATATTTCCACTTTAGGTAGCATTTTGTTCACAAAATTAGGGACTTGGAGACTGTCAGCACGATAACGAAATGTGCAGGCGTATCCATTTTATTAATCCCCTCCTCATTTCTGTGATTTGACACGCAATCAAAACATAAACGCTGCCGTATTAGGGGCAATAATACTTGACGGATATCAAATCCTTTTATACTTATTTTATTGATCTCGCGGGAGCCGGGGACTCGAAAGGTAAGCTTTAATTCCAAATGTACCCCTAATAGTTCATAAGTTGGTTCGTCCGATTGAGCTATCTTAGAAACGGGTCAAAACCGACAATTCCTCCGATAACTTCCCGTACTCCCGATCCCAAACCATAAATACCCCTTGCATTTCATCGTCTTCCTCGGACAAACTTGGGGTTTCAATTTCCCACAACCATATTAAACCGATGGAAAACTTTGCCAAAAGACATAATTTGGCGATCACAATACGTCTCGACTCACTTGTCACTCATTTCGAGCCATTTTTCCTGTTCCTCCCAAGACTATACTCGCAAACCTCAAGCTTACATTCCTAGAAGGTTGTTCTTACTTTATGAAAATCGGTCACATTTTAGTCACCAAGGCCACTGTTTACGCCATTCAACTACTAAACCAATCACCAACTCAGATGACGCCACCAAAACTTGGTTGTTCAAACTCCAAGAATCAGTCTTCAACCTAGATACTGTCCGAGTCAAAGACCCGCTCTTCAAATATGTTATCGATACCTTGCCCAGCAGGTTGCCAGAATCTATAAACATGTTGGATTACCGTGTTAAGGAAGTAACCAAAGCTTATGCACTAGAATTATTTGCTTTGGATAAAGATGAAACTGGTAATATGAGTTTAAAGAAGGACTGTGTCTTTCGTTCGAAAAAGTTGATGTGTCCACTCCTGATGGTGTTCAGTTTTCTATAGCGGCCTCGATGAGAGGAGGTTCAGTGGTTGTGTGGAGAAGTGAAGTCAAGCAGTGGGATTACATACACTTTGGGGATACGATATTTGTAGACCTAGTGTATCACAACCAAAAATTTATGCTTTGGGCAGAAAGGTTACAAATATTTAGCCGTTATTGAACATGCGAGTGTGATGACGACTCTGGAGGACGGTTCAAGACGTTTGTTGAAATCGTCTAATGTTTTGTTTTTGATTGAAAAGTTATTCATAGATCTTTATAACGACGAAGGGTTTTCCTGCGTTGAAGAATTGGGCTACCGGTTTCGTTGTAAAGTTCTTAATAACTGGATGAAGAGAAACATTACTGTTCCTACTCTGTTTCGGTTAAAGAGTTCCCCGGCTGCAAACCCAGTTGTATTTATTTTGCGGAAAATACGTTCGATTGAAGCCCAGGTACCAATGATTACCCTGGATCAGATGCTGGGATGTATGACTTCGACGATAATTTCGCTGGACCACTCTGGACTTTTACATTCTATCGTAATCTTTTCTGGCCACCACCACCATGGCTGAGCCAGACTCCCAACTCAGGTACGCGTTGAATGCATGTAAGTGTTCTTTTTTCCTTATGTATGGTTGTTTAAATTTCTATTGATCAATATTATGTGTTGTTATATTGGAATGCAAGTGTTTTTTATTATGTTATCTTGATATACTGTTGGTTTTAGTTGTTTTCTGTTTGTTACGATCTCTTCGTGCAATTGATGCTGCTTTTTAATCAACCTAGTGGTCTTTAGAGGTCAGTGGGTAAAGAGGAGCCATGCAACAATGGGAGGAACAAACACATGAAGTGGCTTGAAGAGGATCCGCACCTGCAATATTGCAAGACCTTCTTAATTATATCTAGCAACTCTTATTTGTACTTGTCTCCATTTCCAAATATTACTACTACCTAGGGTTTTGTGTTCCATTTGGTGTTTTATATTTAAGTCTGAAGAACCGTTTAAATGCATGATTGTTCTACTTGTAGAACATGTTTCTGTTGTAGTCGTTACTGTTTAATGGTGTTAAGTTGCACTTTTTTCTTAATTCCACTTGATATATATGCTGTTTAATTTATGTTTGTATGTTAATTTGATTGCCAATACTATATATACTTGTTGAGTTGCTATGAATGTTTTGAGGTGCAAGGGAAAGCAATTAAGCATGTTGTAGGTAACAGTTTCTTTCCATTTTAACCTGATGGCAGGTTTTGAGGCCTATAA
>JAXCLQ010002866.1:42249-54620 GCA_035584115.1 Cedrela odorata
AACATTACATCCAGTCTAGTCCAGTGCTAGAAACAAACATGCCACTCTTGTACTACTGAAGAAAGAAAAAGGATTGAATTCATTGGAAATTGTATCCCATTTAGACCTAAAAAAAATTACGAAGATGAAACATCTCATGCGTGGTCCAACAACATGTCCCTATAATTGATTCTGGTTTGTTGTGTGGACTGAAATGGTGTTAGCGTTCATTGGATGCCATAGTATTCGGAAAAAAGTTTTGAGCTATTTGATGATAAATCAACATTGTGCTATGTTGGTGAAATGTTATTTTCAAAGATGAAATAATAATGCATTGTTTCTTACTAAATTCGTAGACTAAAACCTGTTGGATGGATGTGAATGAAATTAAAAACAATTAGACAATGTTTCCTAGACTACTTTTGCTTTTCCTACCTTCATACGAGGGGACCAATTCCTATTTATATGTCACATACATATGCATTAGGATGAATTGTATACTCAATTGTTCTTGCTAACATTTAGTTTAGTTTGATTTGTACAGTTAAATGGATTTGATTTCACTTTCCTACCCCTAGTCCTATACGGCATGTGGCCAATGCACCTATTATTATATGTCGTATGTGTATTCGGATGCCTTGCTTTCACTTCATACACCATAATCTCTTTTGCTATATACGTAAACTTAAACAACGTGATGGGTGGGAAAAATAGTTATTGGGCAATGTTCCTAGTGGGGCTTTCGCTCTTCCTACTCCACGACCACTCCTATAATATAAGTGACTGAGGGGACCAGTTCACCTTCTACATGTCATACTTCTGCGTCTAAATACTGGGGCCTGTTTTGGACATGGGTTTGAAGACCCATTCATTGGGCATATAAGTAAACATGTGAGAGTGTTTACCCCTGATAATGATTAGAATATCGTATTTTAGGCTCTACGACTTGTTATAGAAGACAATGATAAAATTCGGTTGGGATCAGAAGAAAAATACGCCTATATTTTTCCTGGCTGCCCTTCTCAGGCAAGCAATTAAACTCATACCCCCCATATTTCATAAATCATAAGTCTATAACATTAAGTTTTAGTTTGGAACTGCTATGCTTTCAAAGTACAACAACTAAAGTAATTGATAAACAATAACTTTTACTCAGATAACTAATATTCATTGTCCACTCTTACCTTTATATTTGACATGTAGTAATTTATTTATACACAACATTAACAAACGGAGCCTAGCTCAACTATGGTTTATTACTATTTGGTAGCTGCAAACTTTGAATGGTAGCGTTTTGTGATTTTTGGCTTTCAGAATAGAGCTGGTCACTTGACCCGGAAAGATGGTATAGCTAAAGTTCTTGGAACTCTTACTTCTGTTGCTGGTGCTTCAGTCATAACCTTATACAAGGGACCAATTATTTATAGGCCAAATTCAGCTTCAGACCTATCACATGTGTTGTTCTTGGGAGATGCCAAAGAGAAGAACTGGACCTTAGGTTGCATCTGTCTCATTGGCGGCTGCCTGTCTTGGTCTAGCTGGATCGTGTTACAATCACCTGTCTTGAGGAAATACCCAGCTCGACTCTCTGTCGTCTCATATAGTTGCTGTTTTAGTGTTATGCAGTTTTTAGCCATTGCTGCATACATTGAGAGAGATTCACAAGACCAGCAGTTTAACTCTGGCTGGGAAGTCTTCAGTGTTTTCTACTCGGTATGCTACTCTACTGGTAACATGATCATTCAATTTAAATTCTATGACAGCCAGCTATGATCCTAAGGTTTAATTACTTGCATCTTAGCATCCTGAAGAAAATCATCAGTTGCAACTGTGCTCATGTAATCATGCAAAATTTAAAATCAGCACAACCAGTTTCTTTCTGTAAATTCCTGGTTGCTAGTCCTAACAAAACCATACTTAAACAATGTCAATACATATCAGAATTCTAGCTTTACCATATGCTTGTCTTGCCATCTCATATCTTATTCACTGCTCACATTTTAAGTAATCGCATGTTTATGATCATAACAGTAATGAGACTTTGTCCGAGTTGTTTTTGTTTTCATTTGCATTTTTTCAAATTTCTTTTCCCTTGAAGAATGACAGAGAGATAAGTGACTGCAGTGCAGGGATTGGTGGCTTCAGCGATGTCGTTTGCAATACAGATATGGGTAATTAACAGGGGAGGTCCAGTCTTTGTTTCAGCATATCTACCTGTACAAACCATGCTTGTTGCTATAATGGCCACCATTGCTTTAGGAGAAGAATTTTTTTGGGCCTTGTCATTCATACTGCGAATCTATTTGTTTTCTTGGTCTTGACATTCCTCTGCAAATCACATCACATTGCCTCTATTTCAAAGTCTATTCTAAATTATTTTGTGATAGAATGCTCTATTTAAATTTAATCTCCTTGTTTTGGTTAATTACTTATCCCGAGTACAATTTGTTTAATCTTAGTGTTATTTGCTTTGAATGCAATGTGCTGAATCATTGGAGCATTGTTGATTATAGCTGGGCTGTATCAGTTGTTCAGGGAAAAAATGAAGAACCACTGAAAAGGCCATGATTTCCTCCACATTCGATAACATTTGGGTGGAAGGTCCAGGCAGATCTTCCCTAGTGTAGCCATTATTTCCCACCATTGGTGAATGATAATTCAGAAGAGGTACTTAATGCCCTCAGCTTTGACTTCCTATTTTTTTACCAAAATTTGTCAACAACTCAATATTCCAAGTCACTAGCAACAGCAGTTGATTCTGTGAAGTGGCTTGAAATGAAGAGAAAAAGAACATGTTAGGGCCCAATTATATTTGTCAAGATCAGCCGTAGACAAGACAAGCTTGCAAATTAGATCTTGTCATAATTGAGAAAACAAATATTTAACTAAGAAAAAATATGGTACATGCATTGTCTTTCCATCCACTAAGGATTAAAGAATTAACCAAAACGGTGTCTTCTCTGAGGACTCTTATGTTATTTATTTATTATGCCACGATATATTTTATGCATTCCACCGGCTAGTTAGTAGTCAATGAAATTATTTGGAACTCTCTTAGTAGCCAAGGAGCTAAGTTTTGCAGCGTGTATCATGGATTTGTGTTTTTACTGTCACTGGATGCAGTGTATGAAATATCAGATTTTATATTACATATTTTGCATTGCTTGATTAAACTGGGAAGTTAAAATCCATTTTCTTCAATATTAATAATGCTATCCTGAAGAACTTTCTATTCCCCACCACCCAAGAAAAATGATAACAAGAACTTAAACACAACAACAGATGCGCTTGCAGAAGTCAAAATTTAGGTTCTAAATAGATCAAAACTTTAGCTAGCATGGATAAAAGAGAGATCATAAACATAAAAACTAGTCCAGCTAAATGGAAGAGAAAGACGAAAGAAGCCAAGACGTTGACCCACAAATATGACTCCTAAATTATTAGCCTAGCCGTGCTCTTTTTTAAACAAGCCTAGCTGTGCTCTTCTTCTGGGTACCAATGCCTATTAAACACCCACGTAGAATCAGCAACAACAGGTTCATTGTCTTGGTTTCTGTGCCAAGTAAAGTGGGCATGAGTTCGGTTTTTAATATCAAGCATTGCATGTCCAAAGCTTGCTTCCCGATATGCAGAGTAACTGGGCTGTGGTTCAATAAAACTACACAGAGCAAAAGAGTGATACAAAGAGAGATCAGATAATTGAACTGCAAATTATCTTTTCATTCATGCACTATAAAGACCAATTTAAGAAGGGATAATAAATAAAGCTCACCGATTGGCAATACCCTCTATGTTTCCACCATCACCAATAGTTATGTAGATAGGAGCAGAAGGGTTCTTTACTGGGGAGCTCAATCCATTTGTTATGTTGTAATTCACATTTGAAAATCGCTTCTGCAGTAAAATGAAAAGGTTTAGACGAGTTGATATATCCATTAGCATTAACTACAAGGTCTTTACAGGTATGGACTGTGGAAGCTTACTGAACGCTCGTATGAATGGACATGACCAGCCAAGACTATGTCAACTTTGTGTTGAACAAGCCAGGGTTCAAACGCCACTCTCATGCTCTCTCCTTCCATGTAATGGTAGCCATTGCTATTATACCAAGGAGAGTGAAGAAGAACAATCAGCCATGGAGTTTCAGCTCTGTTAACCTTTGGCAGCTCTTTTTTAAGCCACTCGTATTGAGGGGTATATTTCCCTACGCCAACAGAAATGATTATGGTTAGGCCCAATTTTCTTTTTCTTCCTGCAGAAAAAATTTTCTGGCCAAATGATACAATCTGAAGAAAGTTTCATACCGTATGCTGAATAAGAAGAAAGGACAATTATGTATGCGGATGCACGCTTGATGGAATACCAAAGTGGAGATGTACTCCCCGATGCCTTGTAAGGTACATGGTAACGATGCAGATAGGGCTTGAAAGGAACGTTTTCACCCTGGAAAAACATGAAATTTGATCATGAATATCGCAATTTTTCACCTAGGCTTCAACAAAAAGGACATTAGGTTGAGGTTGGCATGCATAGGTCTTACAAGTTCAGGAGCAAAATCAATTTCATGGTTGCCAGCAGTCCAAATCCATGGTTGATATGCAGTGCTCTTTTCCACAAAACGGCCCCATGTATCCCACCTCCTATTGTCATGTAGGAGATGATCATCTGCATACGAAAGATCTCCAACAAACAACATAGCTTGTCCCTTTGAATTTGAGACATAATGCTCAAATGTCTTATTAGAATCAGACGTTTGTCCCAAATCACCTGCTCAAAATTTGTACTCCATTATAAAAGTGAATGCACATGATAATTCCTCAAAGAAAACCACTGCTTGCTTACCTATAATGCCGAAAGAATATGGAACATCTGGTCCAACTTTCGGAGGAGTTGAGAAGGAAAACCGACGAGTTGCATTGCAAGCCCCAAGTTCATAGAAGTATCGAGTGTCATACTGCAATTATACCATCAGAAACAAATTTTCAGTTATTTTCTTACAAATCTTTGAATAAAAAGAGGAAAGAATAAAGCCATCCACTAACCTTTAATCTTTTAATGGTGGCATGGTGAATATAGCCAGAAGAATAATTATAGTATTTGTAAGTTGTGATCGTTGAATGAGTTTTGTGCTTCGTTTTGCTGTTTGCTTCCCAATGTGTCAAATATTTCGGATACGGCTCTAAAGGTGTCACCCATGAAACGATCACACTCTTCCCAACATGATCTCCCTGAGTTATATGAACCTGCAAACCCGCATAGCAAATAAGTTTCAGTACATGAAAACTTCAGCACAAAAACTATATATCTATAAAATAAAAAAACCGATATCAGGATTATACACCTGCTCAGGTGCGTTGTAACCAGGAGGAGGAGGGAAAGTATCAAGTGGCAAATCAACAGATGGTTCAGGATTCCTAACAAAAGGACTGGTGACACAGCCACTGCAGACCCCAGCAACGTTTAGCAAAAGCAACAAGAATACTACCAAGCTCATGTCTCCCAGTTTTGAAAGCGTTACAGAAAATAATGCTAGGTTTCTCAGCTATCTATATATGAAAGCGAGGGAGAAAGTCTTGTTTATACGAAAGACTTCTCGGATGTATAGAATATTCTCTTTTTATCCCGCTTATCTAAACTTTGAAGGATCTTATCACACGTATTTATTATCGGTTATTTTTTATTTCCTTTCTACTAGTATAGAAGTTCAAATAAAAAGGAGTTCGGTTAATTTTTTTGCTCTTAGGCTTTCAGTTGGGATATGAAAGGATACTGTGGTGAAGATTTCCCTACATTGTGGCCGAAGATAAGCACCTTGGTGGCAGTGGCAGTGGCAGTGGCACCAAGTTTTGTTTGGAATTTTATAAGGAAAGCATTTTGACTCAGTTGCTTGCTTGCACTCTGTGTGGTAATTCTCTAAAGCAGCATGTCCGTCTGTTGCCCTTCTTTATTGCTTCTACAGAACTCTAATTGATTACAGAGTTTACCTTGACATTTTTAAAGCTCACAAAAATGCTCCCACATAGCATCTCATTATGGGACAATAGGAAAAGTATAACAACAAAATTATATCTTCCATTGTTACCCACTAAATGTATAAAATATAATTTAAACAAAAGTATTAGAGTTTAATGCATGCTATTATTTGAGTTTTTATAGGTAATTTTATTTATTTATTTAGTCGACTACTAATTTAACAACATTTCGACCAACATTTAATTCTAATTTTGTTTTTGTACACGACTAATTTTGTAAGAGTTTAATACTATTTTTTAAATATTTATTTATAAAGTTATTATTATTATTATTATTATAAATGAACTTACTTTTCATCCTAAAGTTTAAAAATTAAAAAAAACGAAAAAATATTTTGTCTTGATAAAAAAAAAAAAAAATTATCTTTATTTCATACCACTAATGGTTTTCGTGAGGATTTTTGACACTAAAAAGATTTCAACATATTTAAGCCAAAAATAAGGGACGTTAATGATATTATCCTATCGGCTGCAACATACCCGATTTCTTCAGTCAACTCTGAATAAAGTCCGAGCCTAAAGTCGGAGCCTTAACGCTTCTGTGCTTGGATCTATCTGGTAATCGCCAATTATTGGTAAGTCTCTAATTCCCCCTTCTGTTAATGTTCCATAATCTCATTCCTCTATTTATTAACATCCCATGCTTTGATTTTCAATGATTGAATTCCATGTGAAAATGCTAAAACTAGGGTAGAATGCGCTTGATGAGCCTCAAACTAAAACAAAATTGATTAATGTTAAAATTAATCATGTTTAATGATATTCAAATGTTACGAATTAGGGTTAGGTTGAGTGATTAGATCTATCTAGTTTTGATCCAAGATTGGATATATAAGTGCTTGCATCGTGTTTACATTTTTATTAATAGGGCTCTTCATTTTTTCATTGGGATTTGATGAAGATCAAGTAATTTCAACGTGGGAATTAAAATAGGTTGAAGATTTTTTTTTTTGTCTTTTCGTTCCTGTCTGTCATGGGAATAGGAGATTTGTAAACTATTGGAGGATGATTTATATGCATATTTGATAGCTAATGCTTTTAGGGAAATGGAGCATAGTTTGAATCTATTTCTTGTCACAAACTGTTACATCTGTTTATAAACATATTTCAATTCGTTTAGCTTATGATGCTTGTGTCGTGGAGTCCTCAAGTTAAGCACAGTTCAGTTGTCACATGATAATAATATGGGAAAACATACTTTAACGGTGCTATACGTTTCATTACATTTCTTGGTTTAGGAAATGTGTTGATTCTAAGATGGTCAACTAGCTTTTGAACTAAATGTTAATGTTTTGGAGAAATTACTTTAATAAGTTTTCAGCGCGATATATCTGTGTTGTTTTGTGCTGTTGCGCCACATGTTTTCTCTTTGTACTAAAATTTATGTTTTGAGCATTTTATTTTAAAGAGAATCTAATGTGTTTTGGTAATTTGGCATTGCAGAACCTTGGCAATGGAAGGAAATGCAGACCCTGAGCATGGCCTGATGACTGAAGAAAGTTATGAACAAAATATGCAGATTGATCCAAGTAGAGCCCGGTTTCCTTACTGCATTGTCTGGTCGCCCCTTCCTGTTATATCCTGGTTGGTTCCTTTCATTGGCCATATTGGCATATGCAGAGAGGATGGCATAATCCTGGACTTTGCTGGGCCTAATTTTGTGTGCGTGGACAGTTTTGCATTTGGTTCAGCAACTCGCTACGTTCAAGTAAACAAGGAAAAGGTAATTTCAAGTTCTCATCCATGAAGTTGAGGTTTGGTTTACTTCACTATCTATACATTGAAACTGTTGCAATTATCAGCCGGCTACCTGCAGTCTTGATGGCCCATATAAGTGCGGCAGGATCTGCCATCATTTAACTATTAGAGAAAAACTTAGCAAATTGATAATGTCCTTGTTTCTTCAGTGAATTGTTTACAACACTTTTTTTGCATTGATGTGGTGTGCTGGGCTGTAATTAAGACAGGCTGGCAAATTATTAAAATTATAGAAACATTGATAAGAGTAACAAATGCATTTTGAATTAAATATTTATTGGTAGTTGATTTTGCTCCTTCCTGATTGCACTCTTTCTCTCTGGAATTTGGCTAGCAGTGTTGCACTTCTCCCTATCTGTCTGCATTTGATGGTGATGATCAATACCAGCCTGATGAACAAGGAAGTGACTCGTTGACATGGGATGATGCACTACGGAAGAGCACACAGGAGTTCCAGCACCGATCTTACAACCTTTTCACTTGCAATTGCCACTCCTTTGTAGCCAACAACCTGAACAGGTTGGGTTTTAATTCTGGTGGATGGAATGTGGTAAACCTCGCTGCTTTTATTTTCCTCAAGGGACGCTGGGTGAACAAGGTATCTGTGTTGCGGACTTTCTTACCATTTGTTATTGTAAACTTTCTTGGATTCACTCTCGGTGGCTTGACCTACTTAACTTTCTTGGCCTTCTTCATCTTCCTTCTTGTTGGCTGGTTTCTTCTTGGTACTTACTGTTTCCAGAATTTGGTTCAGTTGTAGCTTATATGTTGCTTGTTTGGCTTCATGTATAGTTTACACTGATTTAAATTTGTGTACCATTGAAGTAAACAGATAATAATTTGACTGAGTGTGAACGATTCTAATGGAGATTGTTTCCTCAATTTCTCTTTAAATTCTTGTTCCTTGTATATGAATGTGCAGGCAGAAATCATTTCTTCGTAGAACTAGTAACTAATTGCTTTCCTGCACACTGCATGCATTATGTATTCACATCCTGTCGTGGTCCCAATGTCAAGATAGATCGTCTTTCTGTGAAGTTGAAGAAATTGCTTGCCTGTGCATGTCACAATAACACTTATCAACCCAAGTTTTCATTCATCACAAATTACACAAAGCAGCCATTATTTTAGCTTTATACCATTCTCGAGCGACGGAAATGAATAATATACGTTGTTCTGGTTATAGTTTTTGCATTATCTGCTGCTCTGCCAAAAAAAATAAGTCAAAAGTAATTTAGAGAGAGAGAGAGAGAGAGAGGGGTGTCTACTGTCTAATGGATAGATTGAGACATTGAGCCGAGCCATTGGGTTGGATATCCATGCGCGCTTGGGCCAGTCTTGGGTTGGTACCTTAAGACCAGGTCTAATTCAACCCATATTTTAGTTGTAAAAATGTTTCACGTCGTGGTGTGGGTGGGGGCATTTGGTGGGGTTGGATGGTCTGGCGTGCTGATTAAGAAAACGATGCTTGACACTGACACAGGCAACCAAACAAATAAGTAATTGAAGAATGGGAAAAACAAGGATGGATATTGTATAGAATTTGAGTTGTAATTTCTACGACAAAAGCACAAACCGACGACTTGATTTGATTCGAGTACTATGACTTTAGGAAGATCATGTGATACTGCTTACTATCAGTTCAGGATCAGATGACCCACAATCACATATTACATCCAAACACAAGCACGACCACGATGACTATGAATTCTGCTGCAATTTTGTAACGAATGCGTTTTTCTTTCATTATCACCTTAATAAATAAAATTTACCTTTGATATGATACGATTTTTCTTTACCATTTTATATATAAAATAAAATAAAATAAAAGTTAAGTATGACTGTTTATTACGTCGTTATATTGTGACAGGAACAACAATTTAATTAGTATAATAAAAAATATCGTAAAACGACAAGATTAATTATTTAATTAATAAAATAAGATAAAATTATAAATGAATGATAAATAAAAAAATAAAAAAAATACTACAAGATTATTTAATTAATAAATTGAGAGAAAATAATAGTCAACAATAAATAAAAAATTTAATAAATAAATAAATAATAAATTATATTTAATTAATAAAGTGAAAAGAAAATAAAAGTCGATAATAAATAAATAAAATTTAATAAATGAATAAAAATAAATCAGGCTATAATTTTTTTATTTTATTTATTTATTATTAATTTATAATTTATTTTATTTTATTAATTAAATAATCAAACCATTAACATAATCACATGACTATCTTACCTATAATTATTTGAAAGGGCACATCTCAACTATTAAATAATAATTAATAAATAAAATAAAATAAATAATATAATGAGATTATTTAATTAATAAAATATATAAAAATAATAATAATTAAAAATTAAGTGAAAATAAAATTAAAAATATATTTTTAAATTTTATTTATTTATTATTAATTTATAATTATCCCATTTTCCTAATTAAATACTCCCACCACCAAATTACCATAAAGCATTTCTGTCCTAGCTAAAATTGTTTGCATTAATTTAGTCAATGAGGTCGACCTCAACCATTAATATGACAATTCTTTACCTCCCAACTGTAATAATTGCATTAATAACATTCATTGCTCTGATATTACATAATTTAAGGATAATAAATAAATAAATAATTTTTTTTGTTAAAATTAGGAATTGTTAATAACTTAGTTGTAATAGTTAATTATGGACGTTAAAGTAAACGATTCGATCTGTCGCCCGAGTCCTAAGCTTGCGTTAATCTTACGATTCGATCTGTCGGCGGATGGAATATGCCGAGAGAATATGCCGCAATTTTTACTGAGTAAGCAAATGTCAACTTTCAAATAAATACTCTCCTTATATATACGAAGTGAAATTCGTAATATGATATATTCCAAGGGGGTAACAAACGGTTTTGCATATTTATAAGGGATCATAATACACGCACGTACACTGAGCGAGATTAAAGAGAAAGAAACGTTTCAATTGTTGTGTGTGAGAGAGAAACTACTGCTTGAACCGAAACGAAAATGGCAGCAGAAGAGGGACAGGTGATCGGTTGCCACACTGTTGAGGCCTGGAACGAGCAGCTTCAGCGGAGCAATGACACAAAGCAGCTGGTTAATTCATCTCATTATTATTAATATTTTTTTTTTCTTCGGCGATTATTTATTTATTGTAGGGAGTTCTAAATATTGGCAGATCAAATCTGCTTAACCTTCGTTTCGGTCTTACCGATTATTGATTTGGATGGTTATGTAGGAATATGAATGGTCTGGTGTAAATTAGAAGGTTGTATTATTATAGACGTATAGATAATGTTCATTTTGATATGGGTCGGTACAATCTTTTAACTTTTGAGGTATATACACAGGGATATGAAAGATTGTTTTCTCTTATTGTGTCTGTTTGCTTCTGTAGATTAATAATATGAATGGTTGGATTCAGGTTTTGTTTTGTTTCCCCTACTGAAAGTACTTTCTGATTTGATGATTTGGGCATTTTAATTTTGATTGAGCATGTTTCAGTCGAATTTAGCTTTGGTCTTTCAAGAATGTGTGATTTAATTCATGTAACAATCACCTGATTTAGCTGAATTGCCAGAAAAAAGAAAGAAGAACACATAATGTAACATTTGATATGAAGTGTTCCTATAAAAAGTACATATTCTATTTGAACGGGTGTACCCTGGTATTTACTTGGTATGCATAGGTTGATAATTGAACTAAATTTTGTCTTAGACTGTTTCCAGTACTGGTAGTCAATTCTAATAGTTGGAAGTCGTAGCAGACATGTTTCATGGAAGCAGTAGTAGATGTTTGACGATGCTTTTGCTTGCACTATGAGTACCGGTTGATGTGATGGATGGAAAGCGAGAATTTTTCTCTTTGGCATGTTATGAACTTCTCAATTGATACAGGTGGTGGTTGATTTCACTGCTTCGTGGTGTGGACCATGCCGTGTCATTGCACCTTTCTTGGCAGAGCTGGCCAAGAAACTGCCCAATGTCTTGTTTCTGAAGGTTGATGTGGATGAACTGAAGGTAGTATACAATCAAATAAGTATACAGTTTCTTAGGCAAAACTTTGCACACTGAACTTTGTTTATTGTTGATTTTCTTGTTTTGCAGACAGTTGCTGCAGACTGGGCTGTGGAGGCCATGCCAACTTTTATGTTCCTGAAAGAGGGGAAGATTTTGGACAAGGTGGTGGGAGCAAAGAAAGAGGAACTGCAACAGACTATCGCCAAGCATGTGGCTACTGCTTCTGCCTAATATGTTATTATTCTGCCTTTTAGCTTTAGAGGATATAGACCTCAATATTTGCTGTTAGTCTGTAACTCTGTTTCAATTCCGAATAATTTCATTCTCTGTTTGAATATTTCATAATATACAGTTCTATAAAGCTTTTATCGTGGTCTTTAGACTCTTTACTATATTTCATTTCTTGTTGGCCGTAGATCATAGATCATTCTTTGTTGTTGAAATAATTGTGATGTTGACAGTGACTCGGCATTTGCTTAGCGTATTAGTCAAAATTAAGGGAGATAACAGTGGACATGATGCTATATGGGGTCACATCTTGTAACCCTTCTTGTCCTCTTGTTTGG
>JAXCLQ010002884.1:0-54583 GCA_035584115.1 Cedrela odorata
TGAATGAAATGAAATTATTTTTATGGCTTAGTCATTAGTTACGTTATTCTGATCTAGCCGGATCTCGTGTTAAAGGCGAGGTTTATAGGCTAGTAAGAATTCTGTTTAGCGCGTCGTGCGCGCTTCTGTTATATGTAAATGAAAATGTCCGCTTTAAACGGAACACGTGATCACGTTCTGTAACCGGGTCACCGTGGGTGTAGGTGACACTAATTGATTAAGCCGCCATGATTATGTTTGAATTTTGAATGAACTTGTTTGAAATATATTGATTGTTTAAGTCTTCATATTTTACACTACATCGACATATAACATTTGTATAATTTGCTTACTGAGATGTTTATCTCACTTTTTATTGAAAAATTTATTTTTCAGATAATAGCACTTAAGGACGAACGAGTACGCAAGCTAGAATATTAGTTGTATTCATAGTATTACTGATATATGTAATTTGTAAATTAGCTAAGTAATGTGTATAGACTTGTAGGTTAGTACTTGAGAATCCATTTGTATTATAAAGAGTTGTATTATATGTACACTTGTATGTATATAAAAAAGAAAAAATTTTATGGACTATAAATGTTTAAGTTTTGTGTAAATAAAAGAGTAACATTGTAGGTAGCATACATGGTTATGTATTTGCAGATAGTAAGAAATAGGTGTGACAGTAACTCTTTCAAATCTTGTGTGAGAGAAATTCATCTTATGAAAAGCTTATTAAAATATTCACTCTACTATGAGAGCAAAAATCAAAAATGCATTTGAAATTTGGTTTTTAGGTAATTCTTCTACCGTACCAAAGAAGATTTTTGTGTTTACTCTTTATCAGTTTAAAAGAGTGTAAGGTTTCCCTTCACCTTAGAAGGAGTATTCTAGGTTACTATTTTTCCTTCAAAATAAGAAATTAGTGGAACCTCGGTAAAAATCTTTTACATCCAAGAGAGTGGACGTAGGCCAAAATTCGTCGAACCACTATAAAACTGTGTTTATATTTCTTTCTTTAACTACTATTTCAGTACTGTACTGCATTACATACTATTTTATTTGCTAAATTTTAAAAACTCAATTCACCCCTCTTTTGGGTATTGCCAACTAGGTCAACAAGTGGTATCAGAGCCTAACTAAATCAAATAGGATTTACAACCTCTGAGAGTATATTAAAATGGCATTTAGCAATAATCTTACACAGATAGTAGAGAGACAATCTATAAACAGACAACCATTCTTTAATGGAATAGATTATGCTTACTGGAAAAAGATGATGCAAATTTTCTTATCAATATTAGATTTTGAAATCTTAAATGTAATAGAAGATGGATACTATCCACCTATAACTGAGGATAAAATCACTAGAGAGAAAAAACTAAAATTAAAAAGGGAATGGACTCTCTAAGAGAGAAATAGGCTCACCCTAAATGGAAAGGCAATGAACATTTTATATTGTGCTTTAAATAGAGCCGAATTCAATAGAGTTTCAGGATGTGAAATGGCTAAATCTATTTGGAACATGTTAGAAGTCACACATGAAGGAACTAACAAAGTTAAGGACATGTTTAAAATGAAATCGCATGAAAGCATAAAAGTTATGTTTACTCATCTCACTGACATCACTAATGATTTAAAAGCTCTTGGTAGAATTTACTCATATACAGATATTGTGACAAAAATTCTAAAGAGTCTACCTAGAAGTTAGGAAGTTAAAGTTACAGCAATTAGGGAAGCAAAGGATTTAAGAATCTTATCTTTCGAGGAACTTCTCGGATCGCTCATGACATACGAGCTTGACAGTAGACAAAATGACGATAAGGATAAAGAGAAAGGCAAAGGACACATTACACTAAAGAGCACCAAAAAGGAAGAAAAGGAAGATGAAAGTAAACAAGACTTAAATAAAGATGATTTTCTTTTCATGGCCAGAAAATTCTTCAACAAAGAAAGGTCCAAAGAAAGAAACTGGAAAAGAAGAGACTATCCAAGAAAGGATGGTTTCAAGAAAAGCTTTGAAAAGGAAAAAGAAAAAGGAAAAGAAATCATTTGCTATAAATGCAAGAAACTGGGGTATACACGACCCGAATGTCCGCTAAGAAAAGATAAGAAGGATAAGAACAAAAAGAATGCAATGAAAATGACATGGGATAACTCCTCTAGTGAAGAAAGCTCTTCATATTAGAAACCGAGCGAGCGATTTCTGCCTCATGGAAAAACTGAAAGATGAGGTAACCTCTCTAGATCAAAACTCTTTATTTTATGACACATGTTCAAATAGTGATGATGATTTATTAGATGAAGATTTAGATGCATTATATGAGGAACTTAGAAATGATTTTTAAGTCTTACATGCAAAATATAAAGAAGCAAAGAAAAAGAACTCCATGGTATTAAATGAAAATGACTCATTGAAAATAAAAGTTAAAGAATTAGAAATTAAGAATGAATCTAGCTCACTTAATGAACTTGATATGTTAAAAGATGAAAATAAAATATTAAAAGGTGAAATAGCTTTTCTTAAAGAAATCTTGGCTAAATTTACACAAGGAAAAGAATCATTAGATAAGCTCTTAGGTAGTCAAAGATTAGTATTTGATAAAGCCTTACTTGAATATAAACAAGGAATCAAACAAAAGTCGTATACAAACTACTTTGTGAAAGCTAAACAACAAGTAGCATCATCCATTACTTGTCATTATTGCAATACAAATGGGCATTATAACAACACATGTTTACATAAGAAAAATAAGTATAATGGACCTAAAATGATATGGGTATATAAGGAAACATAACTTAAAGAAATTATGCATGCTAAAATGGTCAAGACCTTTAAGGATAGAACTAATATCTATGGACCCAAAGTCACTTCGGTATCAAAACAAACTTGTCATTTTTATAGGTACAACATGCGAAGAGCAACAAGTAAAAAAAAAATGGTTCTTTGATAGCGACTACACGAGATACATAACGGGAAACAAAAAGTTATTTCTCCATCTAAAGAAAAAAGAAAGGAAAGATGTGATCTTTAAAGATAATAGCCGAGGCAAGGTGAAAGGTATTGGTACAATTAACCTTAATTCAATCACAATTAAAAATATCTTATATGTTAAAAGCCTTAAATATAATTTCCTTAGTATTAGCCAATTGTGTGATCATAGATATAAAATCATGTTTCTTATGAATGGTTGTGAAGTATTGGATGAGTATGAAAATAAATTATTTTATACACCTATGAACAATGATGTATATGTCATAGAACTAGAAAAATTGAATGAAATGAAAGACATGTTTGCAAGCTTATTGCGATGATTCTTGGATGTGGCATAGAAAGTTAGGATATTATAGTTTGGATCTATTGCGAAAATTTGTCAAACAAGGTCTATTGCGAGATATTCCCAATCTAAAATATACAAAAGACAAAGTATGCAGTCCTTGCCAGTTAGGAAAACAAGTTAAAACCTCTTTAAATCCAAAAACTTAGTTTTCACAACTAGACCTTTAGAACTTCTTCATATGGATCTCTTTAGACCAAATAGGGTAGCATCATTAGAAAGAAAACTATATGCATACGTAGTTATAGATAATTACTCAAGATTTACATAGGTTTTCTTCTTGGCAAGTAAAAGTGACACATTTGAAACCTTTAATAAATTCTCAAGACAAATTGAAAATGAATTAAACTTCAAAATTATAAAAATTAAAAGTGATTAAGGTCGAGAATTTAGAAACAAATAATTTGAAAAACTTTACCCAGAGAATGAATATTCTCACAATTTTTCTGAACCTAGAACCCCACAATAAAATAGAGTTGCCGAAAGAAAGAATAGAACTCTTCAAGAGATGGGTAGAACAATGTAAAGTGAATATAACCTACCAAAATACTTTTAGGTTAAGGCTATTAACATTGCGTGTCATATAACCAATAGAGTTCTAATTAGAAAGATTTTGAACAAAACTCCATATGAATTAATCTTTCAAAGGAAACCTAAAATCAAATACTTTAAAGTTTTTGGAAGTAATTGTTACATTCTTAATTCCAATGATAACTTAGAAAAATTTGAGCCAAACTCTATTCATCCAAAAGTAAAGCTTATAGAGTGTTCAACAAAAGAACCTAAGTCGTGGAAGAAAGTGTGTACATAACTTTTAATTAATAAGATCCCAACTTAGCCAAATTAATTGCTAAAGAAAAGGAGAAAGAATTAGAAGTAATTGAAATTTTGCAAAAACTAAACTTGAATGTTGAGTCCTTGAAAAATCAAAGTGAATTTATAGAAGAAAATCAAATGACTAAGGAACTCCCAAAGGTATGGAAATATAATTCTAATTATCCGAAAGAACTAATAATAGAAAATCCCTTACAATGAGTTAAAACTAGGAGAAAAACAAGAGATATTGATGATAATCTAGATAAAGTTCAAAATCTAGCCTTTGTCTCTCAAATAGAAACAAAACAAATTGAAGAAGCCTTAAGTGATGAAAATTGGTTAATGGTCATGCAAGAAAAATTAATTCAATTTAGAAGAAATGAAGTTTGGACCTTAGTACCTAGACCAAATGATTATCCAACAATAGGTACCAAATGGGTATTTAGAAAGAAACATGATGAAAATGGTAACATCTCTCGAAACAAAGGTAGATTAGTAGCTCAAGGATACAGTTAAGAAGAGGGAATAGACTATGATGAGACATATGCTCCCGTAGCAAGATTAAAATCCATTATAATACTCTTAGCATTTGCATGCCACAAAAAACTTCAAACTTTATCAAATGGATGTGAAAAACACCTTTTTAAATGGTGTTATAAATAAAAAGGTTTATGTAGAGTAATCTCTCGGTTTTGAAAATTACAAATTTCCAAATCATATATTTAAACTCACTAAGGCACTTTATGGTTTAAAACAAGCACCTAGAGCTTGGTATTAAAGACTTAGTAAATTTTTGCTAAAATATAAAAAAATTTGAGGGAAAGTGTTGACACTACATTTTTTATTAAAACCAAATATTATGATATTCTACTAGTGCAAATCTATGTTGATGATATCATTTTTAGAAGTACAAATGAATCTTTATGTATTGAGTTTTCAAATCTAATGAAAGGTGAATTTAAAATGAGCATAATGTGAGAATTAAACTTCTTTTTAGGACTCCAAATTAAACAAACAAATGATGGAATCTATGTCTCCCAATCAAAGTACATCAAAGAACTTTTTAAGAAAATTTGATATGAAATAAGGCAAATCCATTCTAACTCTTATGAACACTTCTACTTTACTAGACAAAGAAGAAAAAGAGAAGAGTGTAAACCAAAGATTATATAAAGACATGATAGAATCATTACTTTATTTGACCGCTTCTAGACCCGACATTCTCTTTGGAGTGTGTGTTTGTGCGAGATTTCAATCAATCCTAAGAAGTCACTTCTTGTAGCAGTAAAAGGAATCTTCTGATATTTAAGAACGACACTAAATCTAGGATTATTTTATCCAAAGGATGGTGAGTTTAGTTTAAAAGGCTACTCGAATGCCGACTATGGAAGATCCAAAGTAGATAGAAAAAGTACAAGTAGTACTTGCTATTTTCTTGGAAACACCTTAGTGTAATAATGTTTTGCTTCTTGCTAAACCATGACACTTTCCACTACCGAAGCCAAACACATATCTGTAGGTAGTTGTTGTGCACAACTTTTATGGATTAAATACCAATTGCAAGATTATGGACTAAATCTTAGTAAAACTCCTGTTCTATGTGATAACATAAGTACCATAAATCTAACCAAAAATCTAGTTCATCACTCTGGAACTAAGCACATAGAAATTTGTTATTACTTCATTAGAGACCATATTAATAAAAGAGACATTTGCTTAGAATATATAAACACAAATCTCCAATTACCTGATATTTTCACAAAACCACTTAATAGAGATTGTTTTTGTGTAATTAGAACAGAATTAGGAATAATGAAAATTGATTGATTATTGTTGAATATTTCTTATCTATATGTGTAACTGAAAAATTTAGCTACTGGAATGCATCGGATCGATACATCTATCACAGAATATTGATACCATAATGATGGATCGATATGCCATTAAAAATATATCGATACCTTCATGAGTTAACAATCATGTATTAACACACTTTCTTAACATATTGATATTGGAATTGATTTCTAATATTTATCAATGTGCCTACTTTTAGATCGATAAGTTGCATCCAAACAGTGCATGATCACTTGAATTTATGAAATTTGTAAAAGACAAGTTGTCAACCGCTAAAATTAAATGCTCATTAAAGACTAGACCAAAATTTAAATCTGCCTTCATGTATCAATACACTCAACCCCAACTATCGATACTCATGCTTAAATGTCAAATCGTATCAACCTCTTTTCAAGAAGATATCGATCTATCTTTTCAGATCTAAAAATAGATCGATACTTTAATCAAATGTATCAATGCTTTTACGCGAATTCATGTTTAATATCAAACTCAAAATCTAAAAGTATTAATATCTCTTCTGCTTTAAACTCTCTCTTGCTCAAACCCTAGAAAACTCTCTTCTTTCTTAGATTCTTAAATCCACTTCGAAAATGCCTAGAACTACGAATGCTAAAGTGGGTCAATGAAAAAGACAAATAACAACTAAAGCATTTTCCTCACATACTAATTTTCAGAACCGTGAAGCAGAGGATTGGCACCTCTTCCTCTTTCTAAACCAAAAAGTTGCCCCCGGCCGCGTCTTGTATTTCAATCTTCTCATTTCCATCCAATTTCCCTACCTCAAAACCTTTAAAGATTTCGGATGGATCGAGTACTTGTGTTTTAAAGGAAAAAGCTTTGACAGTCTGGTCAAAAAATTTTATTCAAATATGAACATCAAGGATCCTCATTCAGGCTAACCTCGGATGACGAAATTTATGAGCAACATTCATGGGCACTCCTTTCAAGTCAATGTTGGTGTTATGTCTCGCATCACACACATACCAGAATGGGGTATTTCGTATCTAGTAGGCTTATTTCAGCCTCTTGAAGTATGCAAGGTAATCTTCAAAATAACTTAAGTAAATAACAAACCAGTCCATCTAGGCATCCATGAAAGAATTCTTCATCTTATTATCTCTTACAACCACAACACCCATTCTGGATGATATTTAGAGATAAAATATGAGGATATGTGGTGGATGCAGTGCATTATGGAATGGAAGAGACCTGATTTAATATCATGGATCTTCAATGCGATAGTAAAAACCACAATGTCCAAAGCCAGCCATCTGCACTATGACTAAATGGTCTCCATAATTATTCGAAAGAGTCCATCTTTGATACATGTTGAGACTGATACTATCGAGTCCCTAACCACTGCTATGCTATCAGAAACAACCTTACGCCATATGCACTATAAGTTGACATCCGATGGGCGATGGATAATTCAAGCTCGATACAGGCATTTACACAATCATAAGTTGCAGAATACGCAAGACCAACCACAAGATACGGCTATACAAGAAAATGAGCCACTTGTACATCCCTTTCTTGCTTTATCTCAGACAGAGCCATCGACTCAATCAACAGCTACATCTGTACTTCTGTCTATCTCGGAGAATATGCAAAATTAGATGACCTGCATGGAAGAAAATTTTGAGATGATTATGTCAAACTTTGTTGAGTGACTCACCGGTTTGGAGAGCATGGTCACTACGCAAATATATAAAATTGAGGAACACTTAGCTTGGGGCAGCGATGCGATAGTTCAGCTTAGAAGACTTAGAGTGGAATTCTGCAACGAAACCCATAAATTTATACGTAGCTTAGCTAAGGCATCTACACTACCACTTACACTAGCTCCTACTCTTGGCTATCGTGGACCTATGACCTCCGCAACTCATTCGCGACCTCCTACTCTCGCTCCCCAGCTTACCTACACTCTTGTAAACTTGGATGTCAATAGTGACAGTCCTAACCATTTTGGCACCCTTTGAACAATGTTTATCCTTTGTATGCATTTTTCTCTGTGAAATGAAAATTCTTTTGATCAACAAGTATTTTGTCCTTATACTTCTTTGATATGATTGTGTTACCTAAATGATTGTGTTACTTATACAATTGATTCACATAATTGTTCATTTTTCTTATTTGATTACTGACAAAAAGAGGGAGAATAGATAAATATATTAAGCTTGCATTGAATCTTAATGGACAAAGGGGGAGAAAACTCAAAATTATAAGATAAGTTAAAGCATCACATTAAAAGGGAGAAAAGTCAATTCACATTAAGAGTTAGACACCTATTTTATCTTTATTTTATCATCATAAAAAAAAGGGAGATTGATCATATCATAAGAGAAATTGATGATATCAAACATAAAGATATGATATGTTTTTTATAATGACTAAATTACATATGTTTTAAATTTGTCTCTAAATCTTGAAATGAATATGCTTGAGTTTATTCCTTAACAAATCTTTGTTCAAGTGTATTAAAAAGTAAACAGATCGATACTCAGAGACAAATAGATTGATATGAGAGAAAACAGATTGATACAAGTTCAACAACAGATCGATACATCAAAGAAGATCGATATAAAGAAATAAGGATCTCGATATTTGCTGAGACAGCGGCTTCAGATGAAATCACCAATGTAACCAGATCGATACTTGGTTTTCATAGAGAGTTACAAAATAATTATAGAGGCAACCAGATCGATACATAGACTTCAACAAATTGATACATGATCTTCATAGAGAGTTACTAAATAATTATAGAGGCAACCAGATCGATACATAGACTTCAACAAATCGATACATAATCTTCACAGAGAGTTGAAAAATAATTACGGTGCAAACCATATCAATATCCAATAGAAACAAATCGATATACCAAAACCTAAAAATACTTCCAGTATAAACAGATCAATACTTGGGGAAGTGAGGATCGATACTTGGGATGCAAATCATACTGTTCACTTAAAGATATCCATACATAAAGAAATGGATTGATACTCTCTGAATTTAAAGCTCAACGATAACTTCTATAGCATTAATGGTGAATATTAAATGCACCAAATCAAGTCATTAGACATGGGTAGCTTCACAAAATAGATAGATACAAATAGAAAATATACAGTGAAGTTTTAGCACATCATTTTTACTGACAATTAATATCAACGAGATATCATTGAATAACACTAAGATACAAAAACGCTAAACTTTCTCTCTTTGCTATAACTCTTTCAAATCTTGTGTGAGAAAAATTCTTCTTATGAAAAACTTATAGAAATATTCACTCTAGTGTGAGAACAAAAATCAAAAATACATTTGAAATTTGGTTTTCGGGTAATTCTTCACCCGTACCAAAGAAAATATTTATGGTTACTCTTTATCCATTTAAAAGAGTGTAAAATTTCTCTTCAGCTTAGAAGGAGTGTACCAGGTTACTCTTGTCTGGTCAAAACATGAAATTAATAGAACCTCGATAAAAGTCTTTTTCATCCAAGCGAGTGAACATAGGCCAAAATTAGCCGAACTACTATAAAACTGTGTTTGTATTTCTTTCTCTAACTACTATTTCATTACTGTACTACATTACATACTATTTTATTTACTAAATTTTAAAATCCTAATTCACCCCCCTCTTGGGTATTGCCAACTGGGCCAATATAAAGTACATAATGTATTTCATGTATTAATGTTGCACAAATACATTATTAACCCTATACATGTGTTGAGTTATAAACCACTTCAGTTTAGAGAAGATTTGACCAATGAGGAGGTTTATGTTTAAATTCTGGATTACAAAGACCAACATTTGCTCTCCAAGAAGATTCTATTAATAAAAGTGCTTTGGAGGAATCACGTTGTAGAAGATGCCACCTAGGAACGAGAAGTGAAAATTTGAGAAAAATATCCTCAGCTTTGCCAATGAAGAACAAGATACTTACTAAATTTCGAAGATGAAATTTTTGTAAGGAAAGGAGAATTGTAACACCCACATTATTTAGAAAATTCAATTGCATAATTTAATGCAATGGTTTAATTATAATTTCATATAAATTAGGATGTTGGGTGAATAATTGAATTTTGGACTTAAAATAGTGTTATTTGTTTAGATTCAAATTTAATTTCATAAAATTGGGTTATAATTAGATTTTGAATTAAGGAAATAGTGTTTAGATTAATTTTTGGGCTTTAATTGGACTTTAGGTTAATGAAATCACATTTAGATTAATTTTAATTTTGGGTAATGAATAGTTAGGTACATTTAAATTATTAATTTTGGGTAATGAATAGTTAGGCCTAAAACACCAATTTGGCCCATTTAAATTATCATGAAATCTTGGCCATCCACTTGCTTTAATCTCATCCATCTATTTGGTACAATCTTGATCATGTTTTTTTAGTTTTAGATATGGATGAATATGAGCCAAGTTAAGTGGAGAAAGTGGTGGCAAAATGTGGTCCATTGAATTTGTTTAAATTAATCCAAGCCATCCATGTGTTTAATTAATTAAAATTAATTAATTTGGTATTTTCAATTAGCAAAGAGAAGAAGTTCGCGTGTAAGAAGGGAAAGGGAGAAAGAAAAAAAAGAAAAAGGGGAAAGAAGAGAAAATTATTAATGTTAAATTATAATTCAGGGAATTAGATATTAATAATGTTTAATATGTGCTTATAATGAGTAGAATGATGTATTGTGAATTGAGTTTAAATCTCGACGAAAAATCGAACTAGTTACGATTTTTTAGTAGTTCGAGTTTATGTAAAATGATTGAGAGTGTTTAGTGCTTTGTTTTATAGTCGTTTCATAAAAATATTAAAGTATTTAAATTTTGAAAAATTTGGGCACTTTATGATGTCCGGTGTTGTAGAAAAAAGAATTGGCGAAAAATAATGATATTTAACTAGTTTCAAAAATTTTCTGCCAAAAGTGTTTTTCAAAAATTATAATGATATGTATATATATATATATATATGAAATATTGGATTTGAGTGAATATAGTGATGAAAGTATTTTAGGAGTTAATGAAGTGGTGAAATTGATGAGAAATATGGAAATGTCGATTTTTGGATAAACAGATGTTATATAGATGTAGTGGCGAATATGAACATGGAACTAAAATATATTTTGTTGATTTGATTTTAGGTAAGCGGCATTGATTTAGAAACATATTCGAAAAATTGAAAAATAGATGTAAGAAAAATTGTGCATGTATTTTATTGTTTTCTAAATTATACAATATTTGAGTATATTTTGATATTTGGATGAAAATATGTGAATTTTCAATATTTTGTATGCCAATATAACATTTATGAAATGAATATGGAAAATATTGTTGATGTGTGAAATTTATGAATAAAAATGTATTTTTAGGACTCGAGTCATTAATTAATATTTATTCTGACCTAACCAAGTTTCAAGTTAAATGTGAAATTTGTGAGCTAGTAAGAATTCTGTTTAACTCACAATGTGTGTTTCTACTCTATGCAGAACATATAATTACATTTTGGATTCAAGTCACCGTGGGTGCAGGTAACACTAACTGACTAAGCCGTTTTGAAAATATTTGTAATATGAATTAATTTATATGTAATTGAAAAGTTTAAAAATGTATTGATTTGTTTGAATATTTATATTATATACTGCATTGACAAGTAAAAACTTGCATGATTTACTTATTGAGATTATATCTCACCGTTTATTGTAAAAATTTTATTTTTCAAAAAATAATACGTACAAGTGACAAAGGATGCTTGCAAGGTTAGTTAGACGTAGATGAAATTTTTAGGTATATATAATTGAGTGACGAGGAGTTGTAATATGTGTAATTTTGTATGTATAAGGATTCTTGATAATTATAACTGTTTAAAACTTATGTAATAATGATATGGCATTGTATAGTTAATGTGAAAATGACTTTGTGTTTAGAAGCATGTATGGAAGGGAGTGTGACAATTTCTCTCTCTCCAAGAAATCAAGAAGAAATAACCCTTTTACACCCAAAGATACATTTTCTGTTCAGAAAACCCAAAACATCAAAATGGTCATGGCAAAAACTAGTTTAAACTTCACTAAAAATTTATATTTTTCGTGATGTCAGTGTTTATTGTTCAAGAGCCAAGTTGGTGTTGGCTTAGTGCAAGCATTTTGGAATAGCATTGTTTATAATTCATTGTTCATTTAAGCCACTATTCATAATTAATTGTTTACCACTCAAGCGAGAAATTGGCATTGTCTTGACATGAAGGTTTTAGACAGCATTCTCCTTCTTTCGCTCGAGTGCTGACTTGGCACTAGGATGGCAAAAGATCTTTGTTTACTTAACAATTAACTTAAATTCAACCACAAAATGAGACAACATAAAACCTGAACCAAACAAATTCCCCTTTTAGCTATTCTATGATATAACACAACATCTAATACTGACAAAAACATAGCTAAGAACATGAATTTCTTCAATCACCAAAACGAAATTCTTACATGAATAATATAACAATTACTAAAACTAATGTATATCATGTAGTTTTAAGAAGCAGTGAGCAGTACCTATTACTTGAAACATAATTAAGAATACTAAATGAACACATAGGGTAATCAACTCATAAAAATAGTTGCTATAACCAAAGATTATGATTATCCATAATCACAGCAAACAAAATATGAAACATAACAAAAGTTAAGCTTCCCAAAGTTATACTCGCTACGCTCCCCCTAACTCTTATATCATTGTTATTCACAGCTCGAGCGCCAGGTCAACGCGAACTTGGTGTAAACATTCTAGAATATCATTGTTCACTTGAGCCACTATTTACAATTCATTGGTCACCACTAAAGCAGGAATTTGGTGTTGTCTTGGAGCGGAGATTCTAAATAACATTCTCTTTCCTCTATTCGAGCACCTACTTGGCCTTAAGTTGGCATAAGGTCCTGTTTGTTCAATAAGTTATTTAAACTCAACCATTTTGATATAGAATAAGCTAATATAAAATTTGAATCTAACAATTAGGATTTGTATGCTAGGATATTCAACTTCATTACTTAATAATAGGCAATTACAAGTTTATAAACAACCTGTATAAGTATAACTATTCCTTCAGATTTGGTATAAGTGATAAGTATTGTTAAGTGTTTCGTATGATAAGAGAGAGACTTTTGGGTACCTTTAAAAATTTTGCGTCTTCACATTCATGTATCGATGTATTTGTACATATGTAAGGACTCACCATTGATCAAGGTAAGGAAATGACTCTTACAATTGAGTATAAGTGTTGTTTTTTAAATTATGCCTCACTTGTGCCTACCCCACATATGGTATATAATCAACGGGTGACATTAGCTTAATTAGTGATAAGTGAAGTCCTCTAAATAGTAATTGATTAAAGATATTCTTAGTAAATTTTGAAATGAACTTCTAAAGTGATTAAGTGTTATGAAACTTTTTAAACGACTATGATTTTCATCTCATATCATATTATGTACATACATTTTATATAAATATATACATATTTATGTATATGAAAATTTAGTATACTTATTGAGCTTAAAACTCATTATAATTTATTATGATTCTTAGATAATTGAAAGTTTGTGCGCATAGTGAATAGATTTGGTTGAGCTTCTAATATTTCTTGGTTCCTTAGGATTTAGGGTTCCGCTTTTTTCATTTATAACTTTATTTGATAAGATGATTTCTTTTTGGAGACATTGTTATTGGTAATTTTGAGAATATTGACTAGTTTTTATATTTATGAGATTTTAATAAATATTGTATTCTTGATAGTCAAATGTGTTATTTGATAAATTTGAGCATTGTTCAACTATTTTGGGTTGGGGGTGTTAGAAACCTTAGAAAAGGTATATGATAATTTTGTTTTAATGATATTTGGTCAAGTACCTAAAATGAAATCGACTCAAATAATTTAAATGAAAGTGAATAATATGAAAAGTATTAGAGATATTTGTGACTAACATGGAAAACCACTCAACTAAAATGATATTCTTGAAATTTCAAACATTAAAATTTATAAAATACTTTTTGAATAATCTATTATGAAATTAATGATTATTGCACAATCTACCTCATCAAAAACATAAACGTAATCAATTCAAACCAAGACATTTTTTATTCACATCACATGTAGAAGTTATGCAAACCTCCACAAATACAGTCAATTAAAACAAGAAAGACATATACACAAATACAACGATTACCATACCACACAAATTAAAATAAATTCAATCCTCATTAAATTAGGCCCCATTAATTAAACTACCTGAGTAGCGCCACTTGAAGTCTTATGGTGCATTGTATCATCCGATTGTGTGCTATGCTTGGTGGAATCATACTTCTCCCCATCACCCCACAATGCATATGCTTCTTCCCCATGCACTGCATCATCTCCGATTAACAATTGCTCTTCAGGCATACGCAATGGGATCACTTTGTTTATAAGCACACAAATAACTGAGGTAACTACAACATTCCAACTGACGATGAATGCAGCGCCGGCCAACTGTTTGAGGATCTGTATTCTACCGGAGCCTCCGTAGACGCCTCCCCTTGAGTTTGTGACTGGCAAAAACAGTGCACAGAGTGTTGGTTCAGCAAAAAGGCCGGTTAGAACGCCGCCAAGAAGGCCAGCAACGGCGTGTGTGTGAAATACGCCGAGTGTGTCATCAATTTTTTGGAGTTTCCATCTTTTGTGTATAATCATCATAGTGAACCATGGCACACTGCCTGACAGAATTCCCATCACTATAGCTGCCCATCCTTGAACAAGTCCTGATAAAATTTAACAGGTTTTAAAAGGTAACTTGATTGATAATATTGTGCATAAATTATGTCATATGTATATTACCTGCACCAGGTGTAATGCAAACAAGGCCAGTGATCATGCCCTGAACGGCACCAATAACAGAAGGTTTCTTGAAGAAAACGACATCAAGCCAAGTCCAAACAAGAAGACTTGTAGCAGCACAAATGTTTGTGTTGAGGACGGCCATTGAAGAGTCAGTATTCGCAGTGTATGGATCCCCACCGTTAAAACCAGCCCATCCCATCCACAGCAATCCTGCACCTGCCAACATCAGTAGTACGTTGTTTGGTGGAAATCTTTCTCTATCTTTCGTTGATCTTGGACCCACCTACATCGCCCCATCACAGAATTAAAGGTTAATTAATTATTACTATATATAGAGAGAATAAAATAATTGAAGAAAACAAATTACCCAGAAAGCAGCAGTAAGGCCGGCAATTCCTGAAGAAAGATGAATAACGTAACCACCGGAATAGTCCATGACACCCCAGTGAAACAAAAACCCACCACCCCACAAGCTAAAAGCCCCAACAGTGTATGAAAAAGTAAGCCAAAGCGGAACAAAAGCCATCCAGGCCTTTATATTCATTCTCCCAAGCAAGGATCCAGCCAATATAATCAATGTAATTGCAGCAAATACACACTGAAACCAAACCATGGTAGCCATTGGATAAAATGGAGTGATCATAGCCGTCTCCAACCAGCCATCGTCATGGTACTGTGTTGACTCAGGCAGTGCTGCCTGTTTGATGAGAAACTTCTGTCCCAAAGCAGGTCCAGCTTTACCCCAGAAGGGCAACAACTTATCCCCAAAAGACATCTTGTATGCCCAAGTGACCCAACAGATTACCACGGCGGCAAAGGCGTAAAGAGCCATGAAAGCTGAATTGACTGCCCATTTTTTCTTGACAATACTACCATAAAGGATGACAAGGCCAGGCACACTTTGAAGGCCGACCAGCGTGGCCGAGATCATTTGCCATGTATTATCGCCTTTGTTTAGCCAGTCGGGAACTGCCGCAGACGTACCACCTTGGTAGGCAATTGGGATGGGGTTTGGCGGAGGAGCAGCCATAGTGTTTACAATATTGGTATCTTCTAACACTAATACTAATAGTCAACTGATAGCTGTTTTTCTTTCCCTTTCTCAATACATTTATATATATAAGGTGTTATTTATCAAGTGATTCGTTCGTTCGTTCACTGTATTTGTATTGTATTTATGGTGTCAAATTAATATATGGTTTGGCTATTTCTATGTGGAAGAATATAATTAAAGACGGTTATTTTTCGTATTATATAACCAAATAATTGACTTATTAAACTAACAACTGCCGCATTATGAATCTTATAGTTTTAGATTCCTAAACTAGAATCTAGCATGAAGATGGGTGGGAGTGGGAGGCAAGAATTAGGGTTAGGTACCAGAGGAATTCAATTTATTTTATTAGTGTTTAACAAGTGGGTTTACTAATAAAATATTATAATCCTAATTCCATCTTTTTGTTCAGTCAGAAAGATAATTTCTCCCGTTGGATTTATCGAATCCTTTCATTTGAATATCACATTGACATTTGTGCAGTTCTCGTAGTTGAATCATAATTAAAACCCTCACGTATATTTAGAAAACGAAATAAGATCAAAGATAATATCCAGGCCGGGAAACACTCTAGGATGAAAAGGACAACCTGAATTACACATACATAATTAGCATATATAGCTTACCCATTATCTGTATTTTCACTGTTTTTCCTATATTTGGCAACTTCAAAACAATTTAAGCTCGGGAAGTTGCCTAGGCCCCATATTTTATTATTAGTAAGCCTCCATTTACAAAAAAAAAAAAAAAAAGCTAAAATAACAAAAACAATAATAATCAAATCAAATAGACTATCTTTTTTAAAAATTTAATGATAATTAGTTTTTTAAATTTAATTAAGAAATTCAATTTATAACAATAAATATTTTTATTAAAATCTTACAAACCTTACTTTTTATTGTACGATCTTTTAAATGAAACTTCTCTAGTAACAATTTTTAAATTATATTTTTTTAAATGTATTAACTAATTTTTTTACTAAATCATAACACAAATTTTCAGCTAATGAATATTCCATGCAGTGATAATTGATATATAGGTAGCAATAACTGCTACTTTTTATTTTAAATTTCACCCACTAAATATATATGTGATCAATGAATGAAAATTTATTTATAGATTTAAGCCTAAACGTTTATGCTAATAGATCTCCCCCAGCCGTAGTTTTTCTAATAAAATTTTAGAAAAGAACTTATATTTGCTCCACTTAATTTACAACTATTTTTTAAAAAATAATTAACAGGAAAATCTGATAAAAGAGTTCGAGTCTTCGGAAGGATGAAGTAATATATATATATATATATATATATAATTTTGGCAATAATGATAATGGGTACCTTCCAATATTCCTAAGTGATAATTTGATTCAAAATTCTATAAAAAATAAATGCCAGTTTTATTTCATACCCTTAGTTAGGACTATAAAAAAATGATAGTACAAAAAATAATTAAATAATCTAATTTAATATCACAAATCTCAATTTTTAAACATAATATTAATATGAAAAATATAATATTTTGTAACTAATTATCTTGCCATTGCAATTTTTATTTTTGTAACTGCTACTAATTAACTAATATAAATAATATTGTTTTTATTTAAACGAATTAATAAAATAATAAAAGTATTTGTTTTTTTTTTTTTTGTTTTCTTCTATTTAAATAAAAATACTATTATTTAGTTAATTTAATTTTTAGAAGTTACTGAAAACATACAATCACCATATAGTTATTTCTTAAATATTATTTTTTTTCCTCGTACCAATATTTGATATGATGAATTTCTTTTGTTTTGCTTTAAAATATTAAAAAAAATTGAAAATAGTTTATTCTAAAAAATAGATAAATATCTTTGTATTAAGTGAGTTAGGTTTCATTTGTCACATCTCACATTATTAACTAAAACGAATTTGAATTACATTATAAATTTTAGATTCTCTTAATTAAATAGATTTGTTTGGTTATTTGATTATTTTGTATTCTGAGATATATGCAGTTTGACATCAGTTGGAGCCATTTTTCAGATATTCATTCTCTAATAACATTTTGATATCATAACGCAGTCTCTTTTCAACTACATGATCTCAAGCGGCAAGGTTTTATTGAAAAGCAGGAGGCAAGTATTTTGACTTTAAAGGTGATCTTATGTCTTCCTAATTTCTTGAACTTGTGTTTTAATTCTTTTATACAAATTCAGCTTCTTCTTTTTTGTTGACTTCTCCATATATAGGTGAAGCAAATAGCAGTTGGCAAACTCATATGAACCGTGGGTATGACGTTATAGAAACTATAATTGATAAGGTGATGAATTTATTTCTCACATTTAGTGAAGCAGCATAATTATTATTGTTTTTATTAAAATTAAAATGAATTAATGTGTGACTGTAATTAAATACATTGAAGCATAATATATGAACCTATTTATTTGTGATCATATTATGTCGATGAATCATTTTAACGCATCTAATATAGTTATATGATTTTGGATAAATATGATTTTATTGTATATTATTTTATATCTAATAATGGAATAGATATTTTGATCTTTTTACACGAGATGAGATCCTTACTCTTACTTCACATAAGTTAGGCCAGTCCATTGTGTATTAACTATTCCGCATTTCGGGGCTGAGAGTAGAAAGCTCTCATTTCTTTATCGTTTCTACCTATTCATCATTTTCGGCAACAATTCCTTCCCTTGGCTAGCTGAAAGAACACAAAGCTAGCATGGCCTCCACAGGTATGAATTTTGAAGTTATGCTTAATCGTAAGTTTATTGTGTTGTAGATGGCAAGGGTGGGCAAAATTTGGTTAGATTCGATTCAAATTTTGGTCAAATTAAAAAATAAACTGAATATTTCAGGTTAAAAAAAAATCCAAACGTAGCCGAAAGTAATATAAATTTAAATCAAAATCTAACCAATTGATTTGATTTGTTTTCGATTAAGGTTTTTTAGTTTTGATTTTAGTGAAAAATAAATTATTTTTATAAATATTTAAGTAATCATTATTAATAGTATTATTAATACAATATAATTATTTTAAAATAATTAATATATATTATTGATGCAGTAAAAATCCTTCCTTAAACTTTGTGTACCAGTAACGATCTTATTCTTCTTTTCTTGTTTGCTAGCTTCGACCTACACTCACAATCAAAGGCTATGGAAGTAAAAAGTCGGTTAACCAGCGAAAACCTTCCTATGCTTAAATCAGGGTTTTACTTTAAATAATATAAAGGAGAGTTCAAGTTTTTTTAGCCAAAATTTTAATAGCCGTACCTGGCTGTAGCTAGTCTCCTTTTATAAGTGTTTGTGTTTCTTTATCATGGTAGAATTTTTTAAAATCTAGAAACAAATATCTCAATGTGCGAGGATCATGGAGATTCCATTAGGTAAGCATTGGCTTCAGAATTTCAAGGGATTACATGCCTTTTACATGAAGGGTATTTATAAAATTCCTATTATGTAAGAAGGTTTAATTGGTAAAAATTCTCATTTGAGAATAATTCGGGGAAGATATAGGAAAGAGGTGAATCATTTACAAATACGTTACTGTTGAGAGATCTCGGAAATCATTAGTTAGAATCTTTTGTCCTTCCAATAAGAGTTTAAGTGTTAAGTATCTAAGGTCTTCTTAAATTGTAACTAAGACCTTCTTACGTTATGGCTAAGACCTTCATAAACTATAGTCGAGATTTTTGTAAACTGCAAATAAGACCTTTTTATTGGCTTGAGATACCGACTCAAGACTTCCTTATTCCCTTAACTCTTGACTTCTGAGAAAGTCTGGTGCCTTTTACTTTTAGGACAGCACTTCTCGGGTGACACTTAATCTTGGAACGCTGTTAGTTTCTACGTTCAGGGCTGGTCGAGGCCTTTAGCCTTATGAGCCTTAATAAGCCTTAGGCATACTAGATTATATACCCAACATCGAACACCCTAGTTTTAATCAAAAATAATTATTTTTTGACAAAAACTAAATTAAGTACTTATCACAAAAGACGTGCCTGCTCGCTGCCCTTAAATGCTTAGCTTGAAACTCGCTTGCTTCTAATACATGGCAGAACATGATTAGTTTCTAGGATTACAACACGTCGAGCCCCTGGAGATCTAACTGTTCCTAATGATGGCTACTCCCTTTTCATAAATGAAAAACATTCCCTCAGTTTCTATTTGGACATGGCGTCATCGTATTCCTTAATCTGTAACACGCATCGACTGTTGGGGTTCTTTGACTCCTTTAAATACTCTGCCTTTTATCTTTTTACTTTTTTCATCTTCACCTTTACACCGTTATTCTTCCTTTGCAAACAACTTCAACAGCAGCTTGGTTTCAAATCTTTGACAACTTCAAGTTCTTCCTTCCAACAACTATAAATAGTAAGTCTCTTTTTTTTTTATTCCTTCGTAACTGATTTTGTGGTATAATTGATTGATTAAAGAAATTTGTAGACATTTTCTTAAGTTTAAAGACCATTTGGTCCACCCTCCTGTGTCGTTGATGATCTTGGAACAGCCTTTAACCATCTCTTTTTCTTTTATAAAAAAAAAAGAAAAAGAAAATGGCTTTTGGGGAAAACAACTTTGGCGAGCACTAAGCCCTTGTCTTTGTTGCTCCTTCCAGCTTGGCGAGACTTAACACAGTTTGAGGTAGATAGGTTTCCCTCAGTTATAACAGAATTAGACTTAAATGTGTACACTAGGTTGTATAGGATTCCTAAGGGAGCCTTTCTTAGAGTTCTAAAGGTGAACGAGCTTCCAAGTTATCTGCTGGAGGGTGAGATAGCCTTCAATGAAGAATTTTTTCATGTAGGTGTTAGGCTCCCCCTAAGAATTACTTTTCCCGAATTCTTGTCTCCTTCAGGATTTCTCCTTACCAATTGAACTTAAACAGTTAGAGGATCTTGTCAGGTCTGTACGTTTTGTGGCGTTAGATCTCCAATTTTGCCCTTTCTCTTAAGGAAATTGAACATCTGTATATGTTGAAAATGAACCCAATAAAAAGTCTATGATGGTTTGACCTTTAAAGCCGACCTGGCAAGACGAATCCCATTACTGGTAACCCTACCTCCAACAAGAACTAGAAAAAGAAGTGATTTTTTGTTGGAAGTAATTGGAATTGCATCCCCCATTTTCAAGTGCCAAGAGCTTTTAGGGAAACGATTATTTGGAGTGGTAAGCCTACGTTCAATCTTCGTAGCCGAGAAAGGGTGAGACAAACTAGGTTGTTAGCTTCTAACCAGAGCATTTTACTTTCAGAAGACGAAATAATCCCATCCGATCTTATCGATTTTTGGGTATCTAGGGATCAACTGGTCTTGGAGAAAACCATTCGAGAAGGTAATTATCTTATGATAACCCATCCTTGAGTTCAAATTGTTCTATCTAACCTTTACTTAATATTACAAGCGAGATGGCTTCTAGAAATCCTTCTCCAAGCCCTTTTGAGGTCTTGTAAAGGTTAGCCAAGGAAAAGAGAGTTGGGAAGGCTCCTCAACCTCCAAAGGCTGCCTCAAAAAGCTCGATCAAAGCCTCGAGAGTGGTTGGTGCCTCCAATTCAACTCGCCCTCCAGCTCTAGTAAAGGGGTGGTGATCCGAGGCCCCGCTCTTCCTGCTCCAGCTCCCCCTGTTAATAAGGGAAAGAGGAAACGCAAGGCTGCAACTATGGCTTCTAATGAGAGAGCCAAGAAGAAAAAATAGATGTTTGGCCTGGCTTTAGTTGAACCATGCAAGCTTCTTCCAGAGGATCTTCTTGTGGGGAAGCGGGAGTTCTTTGAACATTTCCTCTCCTATATCAACCTGCAAGTCTAGAGTATCAACAATAAATTTTCTAAAGACATTGTTAGACTCTCAAGGAAGTTATTATTAAATTTTTAGCTGAAATGGTTGGGTCAGGTTAGTGTTTTTCCTTAATTTTCATAAAAGTGAAGCCTATTATAACTTCTCTTGACAACCTTGTATTGGTGTTTTTTAGCTTTTTTACTCGACCATGCTGTAGCATGGCACTCTAACCGATGACTTCTCTAGGGCTTTTAAGGCCGAGAGAAGAGCAGAGATAGTGGAGGAAAACTTGGCATTGAAGTGGACCAAGTTCAAATCTGACCTTGGTCAGTTGATGCGAGAGTAAGAGAAGCTCTAGACCAGGGTGTGTACTGCCGAGTCTTCCCTATCCTAGTTAAACAGAAAGGTCGAGCCTCTGAAATCCGAGCTGGATAACTCGAAGAAGAAGGGGCAAGTACACCTCTATAATGTTAATAAGGCATGTAAAGAGCTTTGAAAAAGCTTAGACGCCAAGAAGAATAGGTACGTGTTTCTGGCCAAGAAGGTCGAGGAGGATAAAGCGGACATGGGAGCTCGGCTTTGCGAGCATGTCAATGATAGCATTAACCTGACTTGTGAGATGCTTCAAGGCCAATATCCGGATCTGGACCTGGGTTGGTTATATGAGGCCTTGGGACATCAGGCTCTGCCCCAAGATGGAGAGAATTCTGATGGGGTGTTTCCTGAGGGGGAGGGCCACCTTAACTTCAAAACAATGTACACGCCTCTTACATAGTCCATCACTGGTCCTTATGTCGAGCTGCCTCTTGCCATCATGGCTGATCCTGTGAAGGTCTCTTCTGCTAAGGAGATAGAGGCCTCTCCTCTTCTTATAGACGCAGTCAACCCCAAAGACCCTCTTATCGACTTGATAGATCCTTAAGCTAACCCCCTAGCTAACCAACCTATTGAAATAATTTAGTTTTAGTTTTTTTTTATTTGTAATACTCTATACATCAAAGAATTTTTAAATAGAAGTTTCTCAATTTGCATTATTCTCCTTTGTTTTGCATAATTGGTCTCATTCACAACTTTCTATTGCTCTCTGAACGTGTAGCTTTCATTAATATTAACTTGATCTTCCACTTAACAAATTGATATTTTATCTTTAAACAATCCGTGACTAATCGTCCTTCATGTATTCTGAACTCGTTCCATCATACTTAATAAAATTTAGGATGCTTTTGTCTCTAGATGCTTATTGGTTCTGACCTACTTTAGGATTTATTCAAGCTATTTGCGCAAGCTTGATCGTCTAAGAAAATAAAGTGGTTTTAAACGGGGATGCAGAGCAAACATCTGAATCCTATAACCCATTTGAGTTTTGGGGAGGAGATGATGCTGAGACATTTTGGGATGGTCGTCCAAGAACTTTTTCTGTTTTTCATATGTTCCTAGATCCAACTCAGAACTTATTCAAACTAAGGATGTCATTATTTTGTAGTAATTAATAAGATTAAGTTTGGGAACCACGTTACCCATTCTTAGGTTTTAGGAGGAGATTACTCAAAGACATTTAAGAGTAGTTATTTGAGAACCTCTTTTGCTCTTAACTTCTCTACAACCGTACTCAGGGCTAATTTAAGTTGAAGATATTATTACCTCAGGGTAAATAATAAGTTGATATCTGGGAACCATGTCACCCATACTTAGACTTTGGGAGGAGATTACCCCAAGACGTTTGAAAGTAGTCCTCTGAAAACTTCTTTTGCTCTTATACTCTTAAGACCATATCAGGGCTTGTTTAAACTAAGGATACTATTACCTCAAGGTAGATAATAAGCTGACGTATGGGAACTGTCACCTATACTTGAGCTTCAAAAGGAGATTACCCTTGAAAATAGTCTTCTAAGAACTTATTTTGCTCTTATACTCTCTGATACTGTACCTTGGGTTTGTTTGAGTTAAAGATAATATTACCTCGGGACAGATAATAAGCTAATGTCTTGGAACCGTATCCCTTATATTTGAACTCCAACAAGAGATTACCCCAAGACGTTTCAATATCACGAGCTTAGATTTATCTATTAGTCAACTTTAGAAGTGGAAAATAAAAATAACTTTATTGATTTCTAAGGAAATTTGCTACAAATTTTCGATATTTCTAAGGGAAATACAACTTCAAATACTCAGCATTTCATGGTTTTCGAATTCTATTTCTAGTAGGGCTTTCAACTTGTAAACTCTCGATCTGAGGACTTGAATGACCTTGTAGGGTCCTTCCAAGTTTACTCTTAGAACGTCCTCTCTTAGTGCCTTGGTGTTCAATGTTACTTGTCTTAGAACCCAATTCCTTATTTGAAAAGAACAATGCCGAACGTGTTTGTTGTAATATGTTGCTATCTTTTACTGATGAGCTGCAGCCTTTATCAACGCCTAATCCCTTATTTCCTCTAGCAAATCTAACTCCAACCATAAGCACTGATCATTGGATACCTCGTCATAATTACTGACCTAGAAAGTTAGTATGTTGACCTTGATTGGAATCATCGCTTCACACCCGAAAGCTAGACTGTAAAAGGTTTCGCCTGTAGGTACCTTTGGAGTTATTCGGTAAGCCCAAAGGACCTCATAAAGTTTGTCAATCCATGCATCTTTGTGCTCCTTGAGCTTCTTTTTTAGAGTCTTTTTGATGACTTTGTTGGTAGCTTCCACTTGTCCATTAGCTTTTGGGTGGGCTGATGTTATAAATCTGAGGTCGATTGAAAAGTTCGAATAGAATTCTCTAAAGCTTACATTGTCAAATTGTTTTCCATTATCTATATTCAACACTTGAGGTATTCCAAACCAAAAGGCGATGTTGTGTTTAACGAACATTGTGACCCTTTTTTCAGTGATGGTGGCTAAGGGCTCGACTTCCAACCACTTCATGAAGTAGTCAATGTCACAATAGCATACTTCGTGTTAGCTCAAGTTGGTAGCAATGGTTCAATAAGGTCGAGCCCCTATTAGGAAAATGGCTAAGGGTTCATTAATGAGGTCAGCTTCTCCGGAGGTTATCTCGGGATACAATCATAAACCTGACATTCATCAGGTTTCAGGCACTTAAGGTAAGGGGTGTTGTATCCCTGTTTGTACAGTTCTCTGTTAATGATAGTATACCTCACCGACCTATTTTTTACTTTTCTTGCTTGCTCTTTACCTGCTGAAAGTTCGCCGTCTTTGATGTAAAATCTTATCTCATCGATCCAACAGTGGTGGGGATCTAACTGAGATATATAAGGTAGATGACTATTGGCTTCTGTACTTCTTTGTTCCAGCACTTTGATGTGGACTGAGACAACAATCTTTCTTTTGAAGGTAAAAGCCAATTTAGCCAGTATATCTGCCTTGGAATTTTTAGCTTTCAGAATCTGTTTGATTGTAACAGTCCTTAATGCACTTAGTAGCTGCTTAACTTTCTCCAAGTATGCTTGCATATTATTTTCTCACGCTTGGAATTGTCCATCCAACTGGCTAGTTACTAGTTGAGAGTCACAGTGAATACCGAGGCTTGCAATTCTTAGCGCCTGAGTTAATTTGATCCCTAAAATCAAAGTTTCATACTCCGCCTCATTGTTAGTGACCTTGAAATCAAACTTTAAGGAATATATTACCTCAGTCCCATCTAAACTTATAAGGACCACACTAGCTCCTCCCCCTTAAGCATTTAAAGCTTCATCAATAAGAAGCTCTATATCAACTCTCATTCATTTAAGGCGATCGAATCTTCATGAGGAGAAGACCCTTCTACAACTTAATAGATGAAAAAAATGCTCAGATACTAATCTTTCAACCACGAAATTTGCTAAGGCTTAACCCTAAATTGCCTTTTTGGGTTTGTAATCGACATTATACTCATTGAGCTCGATAGACCACTTCACCAATTGACCTGAGAGATCGGCCAATACAAAATTTGTCTCAGAGGTTAGTTTATTAGCACCATCACTTGATAAGCTTGAAAATATGGTCTAAACTTTCTGGCTACTACCATTAATGTTAGCGCTAACTTCTCAAGTGGTGAATATCTCATTTCGATATCCAATAATGCTTTGCTGATGTAATAGATGGGACGGTGAATCTTCTTGGCATCTTCCATCACTAAGACTAAGCTTATCGAATGGTCACTCACTGCAAGATAAAGGTACAGCGTACCTCTAGTCTCAGGTCTTATTAGGTGGGGTGGGGATGCGAGATACTATTTTAACTCCTGGAAGCTGCGCTTATATTCTTCTATCCACTCAATCTTCTTTCTTTTTCCCATGATCTAAAAGAAAGGAAAACACTTGTCAATAGCTTTAGATAGGAACCTATCAGTGCTGCCAACCATCCCATCAAACTCTACAGTTCCTTAAGGCTGGATGGGGATTTTAGATCTAATATAGCCTTAATCTTTTATGGATTATCTTCGATGCCCCGTTCACTGACCATGTATTTTAAGAACTTCTCGGCCTAAAATCTGAAGGCACATTTCTCAATATTCAGCTTCATATTATACTTTTTCAGGTAGAAGAAGGTCTCTTCTAAATGCTTCAAGTGATCTCAGACTTTTAAAGATTTAGTGATCATGTCATCCACATATACTTTTATGGTCTTTCCAATTAATGACTTGAAAACCTGATTGACCAGTCTTTGGAAGGTGGCTCCAGAATTCTTTAGTCCAAAGGGCATCACCTTATAGTAATACAATCCTTGATCGGTAATAAAAGATGTTTTCTTTTAGTCTAACCCTTACATTCTGATTTGATTGTATCCCGAGAACGCATCCATGAAACTCAACAGTTCAAGGCCAGTTGTTGAGTCTACCAGCTAATTGATCCGGGAAAGTGGAAAACTATCTTTAGGACAAGTTTTGTTCAAATCTGTGAAGTTTACGTACATTCTCCACTTCCCATTGGCCTTTTTAACCATTACTAGATTCGACACCCACTCCGGGTAGTGTATTTCCCTAATGAATTTCGCCCTCATCAGTTTGTCTACCTTAACATGTACCCCTTCTCTCCTCTCCATATTGAATGGTCTCCTCTTCTACTTTACTAGTTTGTATTAAGGGTTAATAGCGAGTAAATGAGAAATTATCTGCAGGTCAATGACGAGCATGTCTTCGTGAGACCATGCAAACATGTCCATGTGTTGTTTCAGAATATCCTTGAGTTTGGCCTTTAGCTCGCCATGGAGTTGAGCACCAACCTTGACTATCTTCTGAGGTGATCCTTGGTCTAAGATAACTGACTCAAGCTCTTCCACCGGCTCTAAAGCTGAAGGTCTCCTATCTTGATCGAGCTTTTTGGTAATCAAATCCTCCCACGAGTCTTCACCATCCACTTCTAAAACTTCTCCCCGCTGTCATTTTAATAGAAAATATGAGCTTTTAAAAGAAACTGCAAAGCACAACTAAGCTTCTTTTTTATTTTCTTTGATAATTTTGATCCTTTCTCTTGCTTAAAATTTTAATTTTAGATAATGTACACTTTTTACTACCTTTGTCTAAGGAAGAGTTTACCGAGAATCATGGTGTAGGACATTTTGAGGTTGACTACTTGGAACTCCATCATTGTAGTTTTTTGGTACAGCCTTTCTCCCATGGTAATGGGTAGCTGGACTACTCTCAATGGGTAAACATATGATTTTCCAAAACCATTGAGGGCGATCTTGGAGTGCTTAAGTCTTAGATCCTCGATTCCTAATGAATCCAGAGTTTATTTGAAGATAATGTCAGGCGAACTCCCTGTTTCTACCAAAATTCAACTGATCTAAGTCGTTCCTACAGTTAAAGTTATTACTAGTGCATCATCATGTGGGTAATAAATCCTCACTTCATCATCGTCTGTAAATATAGGTACCTAGGCAATTCTTTGTTTCTTCTCGGCTCGTACATTCATTATGTAAATATCTGATGGTGTATTCAGCAATGAATATTTTGAATAGATTTTCCTTGACCTGATTGAATTTCTTGCTAGCGTCGCCTCACTTGAGATCACCATAGTCTGCTCTTTTTGTCTCTTTTCATGTTTGATCTCTTAATCCGCTACTCTAGACCCATCTTCACTTCTGGCTATCAAATCTTGTAGGTAATTATTTTTTATCAATATTTCTACTTAGTTTTTTAGATCAAAACATTCGTCTATCAAGTGTCTAGTACTTTGGTGAAACTCACAAAATTTATTTTTGCTCTCTCCCACTGGTTTGACCCTTAGGGGGTGGCGTTCCACCAATATGGTTCCTCGCTCTTTAATTTTATGCCAAACCTATGACAAAAGGGCTTTCAGAGGAGTGAAAACGGGATCCCCTTGTACATGGGCTACTCTCTTTGTGTCATCTCTCTTTGGTGAGCAATATCGTCTCAAAAGAAACTCATCTCTTCCTCCCGATGTTTCGCTTCTGCTCAGATCTTGTTTGCCTTTCCTATCAATTTCGCGGGAATTTCTTCTATCGTCACATCTCTTTCACAGGTCAGCCTTAAGATTTTGCGTCCCACCAAGAAACGTTAGTTCAAAAATTTTTCTTATTTCATCTTGAAGGCAATCTAGTCCTCAATTTATGTCTCATTTAGCAATTTTCTCCGAGCCATTTGTAAGTGGTAACAGATGGTTTATGCACAGCATACCATCATCGATCTACCCGCAAGCCCTTCTTAATAAACTCCTAACTCCATCACCTCATCATAGTATCTCTTAACGAAGCTCTTGAGGCTTCGCATTCTTCTTACTTCATAAGCAACAACGAACTAGGAGTTTTAAGGTTAATAGTAGCCCATCTGAACTCATCCACAAATACCCCATACAGTTGTCCAAAACAACCAATGCTGCCCAAGGTCAGACTAGTGAACCACTTTCTTGCTTGCCCTTTCAAGATTAGCATGAACAAACGACACATCTAAGATTCGTCTAACCCTTGGATTAACATCATCTCCCAAAACAAACCTATATGCAGGGAGGGATCGGTTTTCCCTGTGAAGGGATTTATTTGTGGCATCTTGAATTTGCTAGGTAGAACGAGGTCCAATATCCTTTGAGTAAAAGGGAACTTAAAATAAAATCTTGTCTTTAGTGTAGACTCGTCTCCCCTTTGTCCTTCCTTTTCTTTTGTCCTTCCAATTCCTCGACCAATTTTTGAACACAGGCCTCAAGATTCCCGACTCGATCACTATCTTCCCTAAATTTCCTCCTTTGAGATAGGCCTTGTATCGAGCCTTCCCTTTGCCTTTTTTAATCGAGAAACACCCTCATATCCTTTTGATCAGAGCCGTTACTTGTTCCTTTTCTACGAATAATCACTGAATCATCTAGTAAATATTCAAATACTAATGCAGGTTCTTTGTGAGGATGACCAGAAATTTTCCCTTTCCCTTTTTCTGAAGCAGTATACTTTCTCCTGTTAACATCTTATGGATGCCCAGCTCTACAGTTCACAGAATGCATGGCATCCAGCATGCTGCTTTCAATAGCTTCTACTGGTTTAGGTGTCTCCATCACTGAGGAACTAGCTTGGAATATCTTCTTCATCCTTATTATCTCCTCTACTGATGCTTGAATCCACCTGTCTTTCTCCTCATGTTATTTTTCATTCTCAGCCAATCTTCTAGCCAATCAACTAGTTCCGCTGCCTCTTGATGAGGGTAGAGTTGGTATGACGACGAAGCCTCTGAATAGTAATTCGCATCCCCTAATTAGGGCAGTTGGTAGCCAATATCTTGATTGACAGCCGTATTCTCCACAAGAGCATTGTCATAGGGATTTCCACTCATTGTTGCCTTATTTCTGGTTACATTTGTTCTTGAAGTGGCCATGCCTATCATTTCTTGTGGTGGTTTTCAACTTTTTGTCAGAACTTCCCACAGATGGCGCTAAATGTTAATGCAGCAAAAATCCTTCCTTAGACTCTGTGCACCAGCAACAATCTTCTTCTTCTTTTCTTATCTGCTAGCTTCAACTTGAGCTTATAATCAAAGGCTATGGAGGGTAAAAAGCCAATTGTTTGGTGAAAACCGTTTGTTGCTTAAGTTAATGTTTTACTTTAAAGAATATAAATGAGAGTTCAAGTCCTTTTGGTCAAAGTTTCATCAGTCGTACCTGGTTGTAACTAGTCTCCTTTTATAAGTGTTTTTGTTCCCTTATCATGATAGAATTTTATGAATTCTGGAAACAAATATCTCAACGTGCAAGGATCATGGAAATTCCATTGGATAAGCATCAACTTTCACATTTCAAATTTCGAGAGAATACGTGCCTTTTACATGAATCGTATTCATAAAATTCTATTATATAAGAAGTCTTAATTGGTAAGAATCCTCATTTGAGAATAATCCAGGGAAGATATAGAAAAGAGGTGAATCCTTTATAAATATATTACTGTTAAGAGGTCTCGAAAATCATTGGTTGGGATCTTTTTGCCTTCCGATGAAAGTTTAAGTGTTACATATCTAAGGTCTTCTTAAATTGTAACCGAGACCTTCATAAATTATGGTCAAAACCTTCGTAAACTATAGCTAAAGCCTTTGTAAACTACAACCAAGGCCTTTCTATTGGCTTGAGATACCGACCCGAGACTTTCTTATTCCTTTAGGTCTTGACTTCTGAGAAAGCCTGGTGCCTTTTTACTTTTAGGACAGCACTTCTCTAGTGACGCTTGATCTCGGAATGCTGTTAGTTTCCACATATAGGGCCGCTCAAGGCCCACAGCCTTATGGGCCTCAATGGGCCTTAGGCATACTAGGCTATATACCCAACATATATATAAATAAAATATTAATATTTTTTTGTCAGTCCAAATATCAAATTGAAAAAGCTCGATTTTCAATTTATAAAATCCAAAATCAAATCAAAACCATCTAAAATCAAAATCGGTTTGAATACGTTGGTTCAGTTGAATTTTTTAATTTTGTTTTTAGCCTTTTGCCTATCCTAATAGATGTAGATGCTAAATTTTGAGATTACTGTTGATTTTTTGAGTTAGTATCTAAAAAATGAAGGAAAATTTCGAAAATAATCTTATTTAACCCCTTGTTTAGAATTTTAACCAACTCTAATTCAATCTTATCAAATGATTCAGTTTTATATAATTTGGACAGTTTTACTCTCATAACCAATTCAACATTATAATCACGAGTTACAGTACGTGAACTACAGATATTGCAAATTTTTTTTCTTTTTCAATTTATTTTTAATATAAGTTTTAGTTTTTTTATTTACTAAAATTTATATAATTAAATTTAATACTTTTTTATCCTTTTCAATTTTTAAATTTTTTTAATTCTTTGTTTAATAAAATTTATATAATAAATAAATTCATTGTTTTTTAAATATACAAAATAAGTAACAAGTGATCAAATTAATTTTATTTACTATAAAATTTACTATAATAAAATTATACACTTAAAAAAAATTAAAAATAAGTCGTAATTTTAAAAAATTTTAAAATTTAAAATACATTAATTTTTAAGTTTTAAATTTTTCTTAACTAATTTCTTTATTTTTAATATTTCTTTATTAATATTTTCCTTAACTAATTTCTTTATTTTTAAATTTACATAATAAATAATAATTGATAAAATTAAATTTATTTACAATAAAATTTACTATAATAAAATTTATATAAAATTGTAAAATTAAAAAAATTAAAAATTAATTTCATCACTTATTATTTATTATGTAAATTAAAAAAATAAAGAAAATTAAAAAAAAACTTTTATTTTTATATAACCATTAATAAATAAATAAATAAATGAAAACTACAGTAACTTATTTACAGTACGCGCTACAATAATTCAACTACAGTGTCACTACAATATTAATCTACAATTCACGCTACAATACTCATCTTTAGTGCACTCGGGTACTACATTCGAGCACAAGCTTGCACACACTATAGATGGGTTATTGTAACGCGTATTGTAGAACCAATATTGTAGCTTTTTTATTAATGATTATATAAAAATATAAGTTTTTTAAAAATTTTTAATTTTTTGAATTTACAAAATAAATAATAAATGATGAAATTAATTTTTTATTTTTTAAATTTTATAATTTTATGTAAATTTTATTATAGTAAAATTTATTATAAATAAATTTAATTTTATCAATTATTATTTATTATGTAAATTTAAAAAAATAAAGAAATTAAAATTTTAAAAAATTAAAAGATAAAAAATATTGTAACGATGGTACTGTAATTAGGATTTATGGCTTAAGATTTAAGTGGTCATAAGAGTAAAAGTGTCCAAATTACTTAAAATTGTACCATTTAGTAAGATTGAATTAGGGTTGGTTAAAATTATAAATAAGAAATTAAATAAAGTTATTTTCAAATTTTTCTCAAAAAAATCACTGCCAATTGATTTAGAGTCGAATTAAGTATTTTCATCCATCAACCATAATTTTTTTAGACTATTATTTTATTTTTAAAGTTGCAAAATTATCATTTTTTATTCGAAATCATGAATACACATTTGTTGTCATAATTTTATGTTAACAATATTTGTAGATCGGTAGTATTTTTGTGATTTTTCATGACCAAATGGCCAATAGATCAAAATAAAGATTGTTGTCAATGAAAAGGATTGAATTTTTTTTATTGGGTCCAAAGGTATTTATATTTTACACCTATTTATTGTACAGTAATTCACTATTTTAAGCATGATAGATTGAATATTTATTCACTAATTTGGTGGGGGGTGGGGGGTGGTGGTGTGTGTGGTGTGGGTATGGTTTGTAGGGTGGGTTTCTTATGATATTTATTTTCATTATAATATTTGGTGTGACTTTTGATCATATTGCATCGATGAATTTGCTTGACCTCAATTTATGTTTGTGTATAAGAATTTGTTAAATGGCAAAACTACAATTTAGAGTGCTTATGTATCATCTACCAGTTGTGCGAATGATTGAGATAAATTTTTTTTGAGTTATGTAATATAATGCCTATTTATGATAAACGCTTAATTATTATTACTATGGATTATTATCTTTACATAGATCAATGTAGATGATGATATTACCTTATCGATAAATCATTACTTGGTAAGATACTTGGTATGGTAAAGAGATTAGTTCAATGTTTTGTATTGAGCAACTTAGTTTATCAAGCTAGTAGTAAGTCTTTTTAGTCTCACATTCTACTACTTTCTTTTATCTTAAGTTAAAGTTTTCCTAATTCAAATAAAAGAAAGTTTAACATGTTGTGATGTTATTAAACATTTTGAAACTGAAGAATCTTATTGATTGCATGATTTTATTTTACCCGTCTAACGACCTTTTTTGTTGATTCTTTAGCTACTGATCTTTTAACATCTCTCCAACTTGCCTCCTTCAAAATTTTAATTGGGACTAATTATGAGAATTGACATGAGTATATTATTATCTACATGTCTCTCACAAACAAGAACTTAGAACTAAGAAAAGATGCACCTCCAAAGCTCATAGACAACAATTATGCTACTGAACAAGGATATTACTAGGTTGGGGACCATTCTAACAGGGTATATTTGAACATAATGAAATATTCTATAGATAGGTTTACTAGGGAGAGCATACCCAATTATGAATATGCTAAGGATTTTTTAGATGTTGATGGGCAAAGCTTTATAAAGTTTGACAAAGCTGAAAGTCTAATTACAAGAGGTAGCTCTCTACCACCCATTATGATGGGGTTTCTGAGGTAAGAGAATATATCTTGAAACTGTCTAGTTTCCTTAAGAAACTGAATTACAAGAAGGTACCACTGGTAGAAGACTTTTTGTTATATCAAATTCTAGAGCCTCCCACCTTTGTTTATGAATCTGAAAAGTATGTATAATATCAAAAAGGAAGAATGAACATTGATTGAAGAAACAGTCTTTGTGGCTTAAGAGGAGTATAACTTAAGGAAAAATCATTCTCAAATTACCGTGTTGGTTGAGTAGAAGAGTGGAAATGTTAAGAAGAGTTTTTCAAGGAGTTCTTCCCAGTCCTTTAAAAGGAAGAATTTTCAAAAGAATGCTTGACATTTTAGACTTTGATAAGTCCTAATCAAACCTTAATAATAATTGCAAAGTAGATAAAATTCTCTTCAAGTGAGAATGAACCACAATAATTTGGATAAAATGTGCTTACTTTATTAATGCTTTGGTAAAGTTTAAATAAACAATATTTAGCCATTTTTTTCTAAACTTGTGGCCACACCCTCTTTAAAGTAATAACTCAACAACTTTTTGCAAAATATTAGTTAACAAATGCTAGATAGACGCTTGACCTATTCTCACTATTCCCATGCATGTGAATGTTAGCCAACACAATTGATCCAAGTCCTTGGCTCCTTTCCATTCATGCTCTCACCCCACGTACCATATCCTTAGCTCCTCTCCATGCATGCAGGCACCTATACGTCCTTTCTCTCAACTTACATGTTGTTCTAGTTGCCAGTACCCAAGAAGGGAGTGAATTAGATTATTTAAAATTTAATGTTTAATATTAAATGCAATGATTAATGTTGTGCAATAAATAAAAGAGTAGAGAGAGAAATTACGGGGTGAATTGGATTATTCAATATTTAATATTAAATGCAATAATTAATATTGTGCAATAAATAAAAGAGTAGAGAGAGGAATTGCAAACACAGGATTTATAGTGGTTTGTCAAGCTTATCCTATGTCCACTCTCTCGATTTTGGATCACTATTGAGGTTTGATTATCTTCTTATTTTTACAGGTCATGTGAAACTCAATACAACTTTTTCTATGGTGAAAGGCAACCATACACTTTCTTTTACGAGTGAAGAGTAATCTAATACAATTTTCATTTTATTGGGTGAAGATGAACCCAAATTGATTAGAAATGAATTTATGTTTATGATACTCTCTCATTATCGCAAATATCTCAATACATTCAAACAAATAATTTTCTCTCAAAGATGGTTACAAGGTAAATACAGTAGAGAGAGAAGGTTGGATTTTCAGGTTTTTTAGGATCAAGAGGAATGTTTAGTAAACAAAATGTTCTCTGTATTTTCTTCCTGTCTAAAATTTTTCTACTTGTATTTATTCTTGTTGTGAAAATTATTATGTCCAACAACTTTATTTGATGCATTTAATGTTTACCATAAATGTTGCAGAAGTTACCATTGAACTTTAAAATGTCAGGAAGTATCAATCCGTTCAGCTAAAGTGTTGATCTGTTTAGGCCAAATTTGAGTATGAACTTGTCTTAAATCTTGAGTATCGATTATTTCTCCTTCATGTATCGATCTAGGCAAATTCGTAAATAATTCTGAAGTCTCTAACTTGTCATGTATCGATCTCTTTAACACATGTATCGATCTGGTTCATCTTATAATTATTCGAACTTTAGGGATGGTGAAGTATCAATCTCCTCAACTTTGGTATTGATTTGATTCGCCTTGTAATTATTTTTAAACTCTCGAGTTGGCGAAGTATCAATCTCCTCAACTCTAGTATCGACCTGGTTCATGTTGTAATTATTTTTCAACTCTCGAGTTATCAACATATCGATCCTGTAAGTTTTAAATATCGATCTTCTATACAAGTATCGATATGCATCCTTTGGGAATCCATTCGATTAACTTGATGATTTCATCTGAGGCTTCTAACTTGCAAGATATTGATATCTTGACTTATAAGTAAACTTCATCAAATGTATCGATTTGTAAGGACATGGTATCGATCCGTTTTGTAAAGATGTCGATCATTTGGCTTTAAGTGTCAATCTTGTTAAGCTTAAAACACATTTCACACAAAATATTGTTTAGTCTACTCATAAGTATAATCATATACAATTTTCTTAATTCTTAACACATTTAAATGTATTTTATTATCCACAAATTAAATTAATATTACAATAAATTTGTTTATCATCCAAAACACAAACTTACATGACATGATATCATCAATTTCAAATATAAACTACTAGCATGATATCATCAATCTCCCTCTTTTTTTATGATGACAAAACAATATATATTTCAGATATTTCTATCAATTTAAGTTCTTTTTAAATATTAAACTCCCCTTTAAAAATATCTAAGTAAGATTTTCTCTTCTTAAGGTCTATAGATTTTCTAACCTCCCCCTTACATAAAGAAAGTAAGACATCTCATATTAGTTCAACTTATTGTTAGGTTGATTCATTTCTCCTCCTTTTTTCAAGTTTAAAAGTATGAATCAATGTTTCATGTTGAGTATATTTTAAATTTTCTTTCCAAATTACTTATCCCTATTTTTGTTAACAATCAAAAAAGAAAATAAATGATGTAAGTATTCAAAATACGCAAGGCAAGTGAGTCAAAGATAACAGAAAATATGAAATTTTATATTAAACCAAGCAATTAATACAAATAGTCAAACTAGACAATCTACAACCAAATTATAAACAGACCACACAAGTCACAGACTCCCTAAAATCTCATCAGAACTATCGCTATCTACACCTAAAGCGAGATGTTCTTGTATCTTGTGTATTTTGGTGGTCATCATGGTCTCCAATTCAGTGAGTCGCTCGTCAAAGTTTGTCATAACAATATCAACTCGCTCTTCGATGGATGTCATTTTAGCCTAAATATCCTCCAAAATTGTCATCAACGCTGAAGGAGGAGGTGAATGAGATGCCAACACTACTTGAGGTGATGGATGTTTATCGATGTCGGTTGATCATTGGCTGGTTAAAGTGCAGATTCATCTGTTGGTTACTCTTATGGCTTTGTTTGGCCTACCCCTGGCATGAGGTGCATGTATCTAGCTTAAAGCACCCACTTCCCTTCCATGGTCTGCTCATAATGCATGTGTTAAAGCATGGTCTCTGATAGCATTGTAGTAGCTGGAAGCTCGACAAGGTCAGTCCCCGCAAATATCTATGGAGGACTTTTGTAGATGATGTTTGAGATTACATAGCCATAGTGTAAATTGCTCGCTCTTAACAATGTGGTCCTCACCATGGCGTTTAGAATCCAACTCAACAAGTCTGAACGTCTCCTCTCCATTATACATTGCATCCACCACTTATCTTCATATGTCATCTTCGAATACCGACCAGAGCGAGCATTGAGATTGTATGAGACAATCAGGTGTAGAATCTTTTCGTGAAAGCCAAGATGAATAGGCTTGTTGTCTATCCCCGATTAGGTTTGGATTCTTAAATAACACCTTACATGCTTCAAAAGGCTGGAATGCGCGCTGGCAAGGTACGTGATGCTACCCTCTAACATATGAGTCACCCACAATAGTATACTAGCATTGACTTAGAAGGTGTGTCCCAGGACCGAGCTAATGAATTCGATCATCCTTACTCTCTCTAAATAAAGGTCCTTGGCGTCCAAGTTAGAGTAAAATATTTTGACAAGACTATCAAAATATACTTTTTTTATTAAGGTAGTTAATCCACTCAAATTCTTCGAAGGTTCTGAGATATGAGAAATTTATAGAAAGGAGAAAGTTAAAGTCTATTACCCGTCCAGGAACCACTTTCTTGTTAAGGTAGAGGGTAGGGTATGGATCCTTAGCCTCTAAGTTAAGAAAGGCTAGATTTGAAGATAAAGTCACGTTTATTCTTTGTCATTTGCATTTAACAACCTCTAGATTCTTTGTTCTAGCCATTTTCGAGTTTGTTTTTGGGAGATTTGAGAAGCTTGAAAGATTTTGGGTTTGGAGAGAAAAAGTTGAAAGTTTTGAGTGAGTTCAAAATTTTCAGATTTTGCTCTATTTAGACGTGAAATCGCATAAAAGTATCAATATGTTTCAAGAAGATATCGATTCGTTTACAAATCTGAAGATTAATATATCAATTTGTCCTGATGAGATATCGATACTCTCATAAGAAATGAAAAAGTATTGATACATTTAACCGATGTATCGATATTTACTGGAGGAAAGTGAAAATATATCGATGGTTACGTCAGATTTGTTGGTTTGCATTTAATTTAGGCGGCTATCTAAAAGACTTTTTCAAATTTTTGAGATGCTCATAAATAACTCATTAAGTGTGCAGTTATTTTGTGCCAAAGTATCGATCTAAATGTGAAATGTATCAATACATACTGGGAATAAATTCTAGTGTCGATACATCTATAAGGTTGTGTCAATCCTAATCAAAATTTATTAAGGTATCCATACGGCCATAAGAGTGTATTAATCCGTCTACGCAAATAACATTCTTATTTAGTCCATGTCTAGGGCTACGCACTTGACCGGGCATAGGGACAATCATATCTAGATCCATGGATCAATTATGTAGCACACACATGCAATCATATATTATATATATATATATCATAAATAGAGAATTCATATCAAAATCATATTCAGCCTCCTCTTGACCTTAATCTCATATAACTCATCAACACTTCCAAAAGTAATTAATAAATCAACACATCATTTCCATATACATAACTATAATCATGAACATAATTAAATTATAAACATCACATAAAAAAATAAAAAAAGTACAGATATTCTACTCACAAGTCTTGCGATCACTATTTAAACGAAGTCTAGATCAATGAAGGCTAGACTATCTCACCCTCGGAATATCTATAATGCAGTATTAACAAATATAGTTAAAGAAATCAGAGTAATAACATTTATAAGCTAATGTATAAAAATACAAAACGTTCTTGAATATATCCCAAATTTAGGCTTATACAACTAACATTACTCAGAATTTGACGAAAATTAAGTCAGGTTAAGCAAGCATGACTATGACACAGAAGGTTTAGCTTAATGTTAATGACAGGGTTGCATAGAATAGCCACATTGCCAACTTCGCTATGAACGCATTCGAAAAGTTATGATGATGAATTTTGGATATGTCATACTTCTATATGTCTAGTTTCTATAGTCTTTTATACTACCTCTTTTAGAGTTCTAGAACTCAACTTATGTTTATATGAATGGACATTATTTCAGTTAACCTCAATTTCGAGTACACCATAATTCAATACAAATACGGTTCATAAATTACAATGGGACCATCCATAAGGCTTCAATCATCATTAATAAGCACTAGGAATGTAATTAAATACACAATTGATCACATTGTACTAAAATCCCTAATTTAATCTTCATATTCGTCATTCTTAATTTCAAACTTCATAAACCATCACAAATACATCAATCAATCTTTAATATACATAATATCAACCCATAACCAATTTCTTAACTAAACCTTAATATAAAAATTTAAGTTTACAATATAATAAACAAATCTATCCAAAATTCTATAAACCAAAATCAAAAATCAACTCATCTATCTTCCTTTTCTTTTTTCTTTCGTTCCTTCTTTCCTCGTTGGCCGTTTCTCCTTCCTTCTTTTCTTCTTATGGTTCCATCTCTTCCTTTCTTAATTGAAAATTACAATTTAATTACTTAATAATGCATTAATTAATCAATGGCTAGTATTATACCAACTTGCTTCCACTTTACTTAACCAAAAATAAACCAAAATTTTTTAATTTAATATATTACCAAAATTAAACCAACACATTAGATAAATGAAGGGTTATTATTGAAAGTAAAATAAATGGTTAGGATTTAAAGAAACAAATGAGCTTGGATTTAAAGAAATAAATGGGCCTAAGCAAAGTTCATGAGCTAAATCTATATTTTTGGACTTAAAATATTACTTATGACCTTAAACAAATCATTGGGCTCAAAATTTAATTATACACTTTAGCTCACTTAATTCTAATTTTACTTGATTCCAACAATTCCCACAAAAGCATAGGATATTACACCCAGCTATTTAGGCTCAGGCCGTATGAACAGTACCACAAGCAGGTCCAGACCTGAGTTTTGACTGATCAGGTTGGTTCGTTCACGAGCCAGGTTAGTCCCGTTGACGAGCCAACCCAGTTCATTAGACACATATGAAAAGAGAGTTGAAATTTAAAGAAGAAATTTTGGTAGAAGAAGAGAAAGAAGGCAAAAAAGTTGATTGCGAGAGGATCATAGTAAAGGCCATGGAATTGTTCTTGTAATTTTTATCTAAGTTTAGTTCTGCTTCCTTTTCGCTAGGCTTTTTCGAGTGAGGTCAGATGTGACGAGTTAAATTAGTGTGGTTCATGCGTAACCTGGGTTAGCCCTAATGGATTTAACGACCGTTTGCAACAACAAAGCATGAACTCAAAACCATGTCTTTGTCTTTTTTTCCCTTTTTCTTTTTCTTTTCTACTAAATTTTATATCAAATGATATTTTTGTTGTTGTTACCACTCTTATTGTTATTCTTATTAAGTGAATCACATTTGATGCAATGTCAAAAACACCCCAACGATAAATAACTAGCTTCAACTTTGTTATCCAACATTGAACATACTCAACGTATTACCATTCTTTTACTTGACTTTAACAACAAAATATTTAGACTTTCTATGGAATTATGGTATTCTTATAAAGGTAAAAAAAAAGTATTTGAAAGTATCAATTTTTAGTAAAATTTATTTGTTTTTCTTTAATATTTAACATTTAATTCTTCTATTTCATAACAATTATAATTTCAAAGTCACTGCACCTCAAAACCGAAGAAAGCCTTAAACATCTAAAACAACACTTGCAAGATTTTAAAATTGATGTACTGAAATACGAGTTTCTATTCTATTGTGCTTTGCAGTTAAAAAATTCTATCTCATACTAATTATGACACCTCAATTCCAAATATATCTAATACATTTCAACTACAATATTTGTGAGATGTCCATATTATAATTAGACCATTGTATTTTCTAACCATAATTTTGGGCATCTTCTTAATATGCAACTATTGAGATGAAATTCCAGTTACATTTTGATCATCCATTTGCAAGCCTCAATCTTTAGTGTTACTGACAATGGGAGATTCTCATGCGCATAAAACTATGCAATCACACAGGCATTTGATCTCTCAAGTCACTAGAAATGTGAAAAAGCAAAGTGTCATGCAAACGGTAAGACTAGACTAATATGGAGCAATAGAACAGAAAGTCTCACAATGAAACTTTTGCATCGTTTAACTGTAGAATATATAGAACACAAATCATTACCTACTCCACCAACACCAAATATTATTTTGGATAATAGTACCTTGCCACAATCCCAGAAACTCAGTTATACAAAACTATATTCTGCCCGTTCAACAACAATCCTCTTTATTTTTTCCTCTCTTGGGCACCATAAGCACTTACCAAGCAATATCCAATCCCTCAAGTTATAGCTCCTAAAGTTTCTAAACTTCATGCTAGGCCAAACAATGCACTGTTTTTCTTCTGGTTGTGTAATAGGAAAATCTGCAGAAAAATGAGTTTTGAGAGGCAAAGGCCAAACCACACCATACACTTCCATAGGCACTTCATATCTTGTTTAAGTGAATAAAAAACTGCATAACATCAGGGAGTTTCAAGTGATTACAAAGTTGTGCCTCCACCATCTGACATAAGAGATGCGGCGGCAGCAGCAGCAGTAGGGACAACCCCTGCTGAAAGACCTGGTTTTGACAAATGTAAAAGCCTGCAAAACAAAAGCCAGAAATTAGCCTGTTAATTCTCAAAAGGAATGAAATGGTTATCAAAACGTTCATCTGGCTCTTCTAACAAATTTATCCTTGGGGCCAGCAATACCATAATAAAAAATGCATTCTGAAAAAATACCCACACATTACATGCTGCAGATTTGTCAATGCATTTAGTACATGGCATGTCTGCCCAATCAAGTGTTTTCCAAGATTCATAAACACTTGGGTTCCAATAACTTTGTGACAAGCAGAACATATACCACTACAACAAATTTGAAGCATAAACCAATATGTTTTTGCCGCATTGAAATACAACTGGATTACCCAAAATTAATCAAACAGTTAGTTTGTAAATATGCCACTAAAGTACAAAGGCTTACGGTGCAAGATATTCGCAAAACGATGAAACTGCAGAAACCACTTCAGTGTAATTTTCAGATGATGCAGGTGCTGTCACTACAACCAACTGTATTCCAGGTGTTACTGGCACAGCCTCATCAGTTGCATGTAGTTTTAACATCTTATTAACAGATGAAACAGTAACAGTAATCTGAGCACCCCTTTGAAAATGGAAGGCAAATCCTACTCTCAGCAACTCATGATCCAACTTGTAGCCAAGTGCATAAAATAGACGTAGTGCATTTTTGCTTACTTTGCTTTCCACCATAGTCCTAACCAGAACAGAGATTTGCTCAGCACCAGCACCCCTCATTGCACCCCCGACATGTTTAACAGTCCTAAAACACAAAAGACATAAGCATACGACACATACAAGCACACACAAACACAAATACAAAAAATAAATAATTAAAATTACATGAAATAACAACAGGAAAACCTCTGAGTTTTACCATGTGGGTTCGGGCTGCTCAAGATCACATAAGAGTCTAACCTCCGAAGTAACATTTCCTAAAAAACGAAGCACAGGAGCCTCAGTGTAAATAAGAAATAACCCACCAATTAGACAAATACAACAATTACTATGATTTTTTGTGAGCATCTAAGATGCAACTTGGACAATGTCTCATAAAATCATAAAATACAAGAAGATTAAGTATAATGTTGAAGCAGTAACTGCATATTTAAATTCATATCTGTGTAATATTTTGAGTAAATAAATTTTATGATAATCCTGCAATGAACAGGTTATGCAAAAATAGATATGAGTCAATTTGACGTACTAAATGCTATTATTACATATACGGCTCCCAAAATCATTCAACTGGTTAATTAAACTAGGAACAAAACAGGCAAACTAAACAATGTGACCTTTGATGGGAATTATCCAATAAACAAGCAAGCAACGGAAATTAATATAGGCCAACATTCTTAGTTTTCTTCTTGAGGATTACCAGCAAAATTAAGCAAAAGATGGCACTAAAAACACCTCTTAATAAATCAACAGAAAGGGCCTTAAAATTTCAGCTTCATTCAACTGTTTGTGAATTCTTGTATTGTATACATCCTTATAAGCAGGTTACTTATAAGAAAATCCAAATACTTACCAAGGTTGGGGCCATTTTTTAAACATATTTCATGAACCCTCAAGCGATCTCTATGAACACCACAAAGTCCTTGAAGAAGAATCTCAAGGGCTTCAACATGCTGCAAGACAAAATACATTAAACAACTTCCCAACAAGAACACCTTTATAAAAATAAATATAGAAAAAATTGAAAAAAAAAAAGATTATTGAAGATCAGGGGGAAACCGATTATAACAGATATAATTTCAGCATATAAGTATTAACCATCTTCGCGTTTCAACATTATTCCTTTCCCAAATACAAATGAGTAGTGATCAATAGGGAAAAGAATGACTTGGAAATGGTAAACATAACATAGAAAGCTAACAAATTATGCCACAGAGATCAATTTAACATAGAAACTAGCATAGCAGTTCTGGGCCAAATTCCAAAATCAAAAGCTAAATTTTTAATTTGACAAACATTAATTAATTAACCTTTAGTTACTGAAATATCTCAATGTTCATTAAACGTTGGGAAAATCTAACAAAAATTTACTCTTGCACATGCAAACCTAAATCATACCAGTATTATTTTTGTTATTGAAGAATTATTGTCAATATTTTATTCTTCTCATAATGTACTGCAATATTGAAACTCCTTCAAGGGAAATACGGTGAAGCAAGAATTATTCACTAAATTTAACACTAGAAAATCTTCATAATGGTTTACTGAATACAGATATTTCAAGACTTTCAAAAGATTAAAAAAAAAAAGAGTAAAAACAATTAAGAAAAGCTTACAAAAAAAAAAAAAAAAACTCTCTTCATGTAAGTTACCTGTGTCTCTATAATTCCTTGAACAACACACTCCATCAAAATCAGCTTTAGTTCATCTCAAACATCTAATATCGACATAATCTGAATTGCAAAACACAGTTTTCAATGTTATATTGAAACAACTGAAATTTATCAAGAACTAAAGAACACACTGACAAGAAATAAAACAAAAGAGCAGGGTTTCTCTTGGATAATGTCTCTATTGGTTGCCCGAGGGAATTGATAAAAGTGATTGCACTCGTCACAAAAAGTAATTGAAAGAAGCCAAAAAAAAAAAACTTAAAAGACAATAAAAAGTTCATAAATTGCTCCACTAAACTTAAATTAATTAGCCAACAATCAAAAGCATACTTCATATTTTAAGAGAGCTATGAGCATGCAACAGTTTAGCTGGTTGAGTTCAGCTTTGAAATCCTAGTGGGACTCATTGGTGATGATTTATCAGTTCATATGGTTAAAGATCGCAAGGACTTCACACTCCTGCCCGTCCACACCCAAAAAATAAAAATACCTGAATTAAGAGCAATGATCCAAATAAGCTTTAGAGGTGGAGGCAAAATATGCTACCAGAACTTCAAATCATACAACTGACACTGAACAATTCACAAATTAGCTGCAATAAAAAAGAAATTATCAAAGGCAACCCAGCACGTGGTTTTAGAAAAAGTTACAAATTGGAATTGAACCCTAACTAGTAGAAACACACTAATAACCCCAAGTGAAAGAATAATGGGATTATGGAAGCTCTTAGTGGCAAACTAAACTACCAGAAAAACATTGATGCAAGCACAATGACCTATTGATAATATCAATATCATAACCATAAAAAAAACAAAATACATAACAACTCTCAGACATCAAAGGAAGGACTGAAGCAGCAGAAGCTCTCAAGCCCGGATAAGACGAAACCTCTTAGGAGGGCACTGCGAATTTTTTGAGAAACAAGCTTGCAAAGATATCACAATCCAACTATTTAAATTTTGTAACTAAAATAAAAAAATAAAAAAGACACCTAAGTTTTCAAGTTCCAGCGAAAGTTGGCGAAGGACGGCGAAAGAAGGCGACGGCCAAACCGACGTCGTAGTGAGATGCAGCAGATTCTGCCTTGCGTGAAACGAGAGCCGAAGGGAAGAAAGATGAGTCGGATAATAGGGTTTTTAAATGGCTGCCCAATTTTTTTTGTGTATTTATATTTTTAGCCTCACCATAAATTCTTTTATATTTAGAACCAATTGTTTATTTTTTTGAATTTGGACTCGTCATCGTCATCCCTCAATGAATTCTTCCCCCCTCCCCCATGAATTCCATCTTCCTTCGATCAAATATCGTCCTCCCTAAGTAAAATTTATTTTTCTTAGATAAAATTTTATCTTATCTTAATAAAATTCATATTTTCTTGATAAATTTTATATTTTCTCAATAAATTTTTTATTCTCTCAATGAAATTCATCTTTTCTAGATAAATATATTATTTTTCGTTAATTCTCTCTCAAAATTATTAAAATTCAAATAAAAAATCAGAATCAAAGCAAATAAATTAGTACCAAATTAACAAAAAAATAATTTTTAACCACTTTCTCAAAAATTCACTAACTCTTTCTCAAAATTCATAAAAAAAATCACATTCAAAGAAAGAAATTTCAAATTCAAAATTTTGAGTTTAATAAGTAATTAATAAATAATGATATTTTTATCTAAAAAGTAAAAATTGTGTTAAACCTTGTCCTTTGAACATAGAGGTAGAATAGTCATTTAATGACATTCATATCACACATGAATGATTCAAAATTTATTTCACACATTAACGAAACTTAGGAGAACTTAAGTTAGTGTAATAAAATGATTAATATGGACTTATTTATAAATTTTTTAAAATCTAAAAAATGACCAAATTATAAGATTTTTAGGAACCAAATTGCAAGAATTTTAAATAGTAAAAAACACATAGTACTGTAGTAGTTACTGTAGCACCGGTCGACTAATTTGAAAAACGGTCGACTGGCAATAGCCTTGTCACGGGTTACTGTAACAATCAAGTTGACCATTTTTGAAAAAAGTCAACTGGTTTATAGGAAAATATGGGTTTTTTTGTGGATTTTTTTAAAGATCTTAAAGGCATTTTGGTCATTTCACCCTTCTAACTATATATAGCCAAGCTCCTTATTTTTGTTTCATCATTTTCTCTCTCTAAAAATGCCCAAATTCGTCTCTCTCTCTCTAAAAATGAGTTTTGCTCTCTCCCTCTCCATTTCTCTCCATTTCTTCCATTTTCTGTCAAATTTTCGACACCAAAGGACTCCCCATCTTATCCTCTTTGCATTGATATCACATTTGAGTTAAGAAAAGCAAGAAATGATGAAGAACAAATTTTGATTTCGGAGACAAATTAGGGCTTTTCCGTTTAAACAGTGATTTGAGGTTCTAAGGGCTTAGACAAGTCACCAATAAGTCTAATAATTCATTATAAACATGATTTTAAGATTTTGAATATATTGAAATGTTAAGATTATTGTTCATCTAGAATTTTTGTTTAAATTCGCATAAGAAATTGAGAATTTATGTTAATTTGGATGAATTAGAGATGTATGGATGGTAAATGTGTTAAATATTTATTGGAATGTGTATAACCATTGTAGAGAGAAATACGAATTTAGAAATTTTAATGATTTTGTATAGAATTGGTTAATAATAATAAATTGATATTGGATTAAGTATTATGAAGGTTGTATGTGTGATAATCTAAGTTTATTGGTCATATTTGATGGATAAATAAGTGAATTATTATCATATTCTAAGTGGATTTTAGTATTCGATGTATATCGGGAGTTTAACGTGTAAATATAAAATTTGAAATGATAATAGCCATGGGATTTCATTTGTTAGAAATCAGTTAAATGGCACCGGTTAGTAAACCTCGTGATATATATGTGCCAACTAAAGAATTCTATATATGTTTTCCAAGAAAAATGCATTTAATGCATTGTGTTTAAATTAATTAGAAATTGTGGAATTTATTATATATACATGTTGTATTGGGTTTTGAGAACCCAAGTGAAGAAATAAGTAGGCGCGATGATTTGTTAGTGGGAGTGAATACCTTCCCCATATAGTGAGTGAATTTATACATACATAATTATGTAAATAGAATACATGTGATATATATATATATATATATATGTACATTTGTGTGTTAAACATGTGTTTTGGAATGTTTAAATGAAATCTAAAATGAATGCTTTTTATATATTTTATATTGATATTGAGTAAATGTTATAAATGGTCTGCTATTTGAAATTATTTATATATACATGCTGAACAACCAGAGAGGCCTAGTTTAATTATGTGATTTATAATCATTATTGAAACTGAATTTGTTTTAAAATGAGTATGTATATTGGTGATGAGGTCGTCAAGGTCGATTATTGATATATGGCCAGTGGGCCAAATTATTTATTGTATATACAGGGAGGTAGCCTATGAATGGACTTATGAAAGACTGCATAGGTGAGTAGCCACAATAGGGCTGTGTAAGGGAGGTTAAGCCATAGTAAGTCCACTGTATGCCGAACACGTATGTGCTAATTTAGAGACCCCATGGAAAGTCTTGACAACTTGATAAAGATCTTGTGGATTTGACGGATATGATGAGTATAGTTATTTTATCATCAAGTGACTACTCAAGGCCAACATCAGTGAGACGGGCTGTTTATTTTATATAATACATGTTTTATATGAAATAAATGGTTTTTAAATACTTGAAAAATAGTTTCTATTTTATAAAATTGCATTGTATATGATTTTATACAAAACAGACTCACTGTTAAATTTTGACGTTACCTCAATTAAGGTAGTGGTCGAAATAGTATAACCAGCCCGATTTAAATGTTTAAACTTAAGTGTAGACCAATCATTTATTTATAGTCATTTGTTGTACATAAACATTTATATATATATATATATATAGATATAGATGTGTGTATATATATTGACCATAGTAATAAATGGAAAATCTTAATATCTGAGATTTTAGAAATGCGTGTGTATGTATGTATATCTATGTATATATGTATTTACTCATTGAGTATAGTTGTATATTCATCCCTCACAATTACAAATTTCATGTTAAGAGCATTAGTATTCGCAGAGTTTAGGGTAGCAATAGAAAGCCTATAACGCTTCGGGTAGGTTACTCACATGTGTGAATGTCCCACTAGATAAATGTAAATTGATTCTTGTAATATTTTTGTAAATTAAAAGATGATGTAAATGTTTATATTTTGTTCATCCCAACTGTAAAATAATTTACATAAAATTATTTTAAATAATTGATACTTGTTGTGGATAAATTGATCACATAGATCAATTCTTTGATAATCCCATAGATGGGAAGATTTATTAATAAACTGTTTTTAGGAGTTTGTAAATTATAGATTAGCCTTATTGGCTCTTGTGATACATTCATGAAATCACGCCAATTAAAAACCCCAGATAATATGGGATTATTAGAAAGAAATTTGTACAAATAGGACAGGTAAAATTATCATATTGACTTTATTTTGAACCACATAAATATAACTTCAATTTAATCTTATCAAATAATTACTTTAGGATAATTTTACTTCCATTACTATTTATGCTTATATTTACACTTAAAATACATAAACACAAAATAACAAATTTGAAAATCACTTTATTACTTTACAAACTTTATTTTCTCCTAACTAGCAAAAAGTGAATTTTTTTTTATATTTTCTCTTGAGTTTAGGTTGATTTCATGAATCAATATGTACATAATTCATATTAGTGTTTATTTGGGTTGTATGTGGTATTAATTAAAAGAGCACACTCCTACTTGGTAGTGTCCTTATTGTAACTAGTCACTTCAATAACTTTGACTTGTCTCAACGTGTATAACACGCTAATATTATTCATTTTTGTCTTTGTTAGTTGCTTGAATTCATAATTTACATTCGTTTACCATACACTTTGCCTTGTAACAGTCTGTTGTGAACTTGGTAACCTTGAATTGAAAATACTTCTCCAACGTCATGATACCCAATGCATCCTGTAACTATTTTTTGAAACTGAAAATTTGCCCAAAACATATTTCACTATGACTAAAACTTAACAATGCATCCCTACCAGGGGTACTCATGTATCGCTTGGGGACCATATTCACGTCCTCTGCTGCATCGGTTTCCTTGTAGTAATAGTTCCTACTAGGGGTACTCATTGTATCACCAAGAATGTTAGTGTCTTGCATGCACGAATGACTATTAAATAATCATGCGAGGGGTGCTAATTGTATCGACATGGAAAGTATCCTCTATGAATTGCAGAATCTTTATGATGGCATGATAAAGAGATATACTTTGTATGAGTTATGTGCAGAGGTGGAAAGTATTTCTTTTAAGACAAACCAACTAATTTTCAAAGATAAAACTTTTTACATTAAATATTACAAAAAAAAAAATGACTTTTTATCTTTGGATCCTCCTAATCATTGATTTCTTTCTCTATAAATCAACACTTATAAAAATTTATTATTAATTAGATTTAACATTAGAAAGGAAAAATTTATAGTTTAAGATAAATAACTGTACATTAAATAAATTAACTTTGAGTATTTTTGTAATAATTTTTTTAATTAGAAGATAAGTATTCATAATATATTCTAAGGTGCAGATAGATCTACCTTTGTTTTATTTAACATCAAAGATGCAATGCAAAGAGACACTTACACTAAAAAAAAAATCATTATTATTGTGGTAAGGAACCTTCTATGTCACGCCCTAAAATTTAGAAGGGTTTAAGGTTTATTTTTTATTTAACTTACAAATGTTAAATTATACAAAAAAAAATTAAAATTTAACTAATACACCTTCATAAATATTCCTTAGTCACTAAAACCATTATGAATATTAAACAACTTATGAAATTTATTGACAAAGAAAATCTTGATTGCCAAATTTACTACAATCCTCAAAACAAAACCTTAGACATTATGGAACACTTGAAATTAAATCCCCACATGTATCAACATCCTTTTTTAGCTTAAGTAATCATAATAAATTATAGTTAGCGATAACTCAGTAAACAAACCGATTTTTCATCTTTTAAAACAAAACATTTTTATCAAACATACAAATTCACAATTCAAACTCATGCAAATAATGCAAATAAGTTAAAAGATATTGCTTATAAAATATTTTCTTTCTTTTCAAAGTACTTCTTTCTTCTTTTAAAAACATTTGGCAATCATTTACTTAACGACTTTCTATAACAGAAAAGAGTTAGAATATCATTATAAGAACATATAAAGGAAAATATGATTATAGCATATCGAAACATATAAACAGAAATATGATCTACAAAACGGAAATTAAAGCTCCACAAGTAAAATCCACTAAATCTAAAAAACTTTTAAAAAAATCTTTGCAAACTTGTTCTTGGAATGCAATAATCAAATTGCCACTTAGTAGTGATTCTTATAATTATCACATACACCTATCTCTCAAGAAAGGCCATACTTATCACATATGTAAATCCCGAAAGAAAGATCACACACATTCACATAGGGTTCCTACTAAGCAAGTAACGAATTCAAGTACCCAAGATAACAAAAAAAACTTAGTGTCTTAAAAAATCGTGTTTCACAAATCACTTTCCTTTCGATGAAAACATAATGCATGTTCATGCTTAATACCAATGCACAAAATATAATCATGCTTATCAAATATTTTGAACATAATTAAATTCGATAACATATTGAACATAATCAAAATCAACAACACATAAATACAAACACATATATGGAAAATATTTTTATAGTAATACATACAAGCAATTTGTTTATTATGAATAGTTTAAAATAAAAGTTTAGTTTACTTACATTGAAGCATCCTCAAATAACAATAACATATCAACATCCATGCCCTAGAATAATATAAATAAGACTCTCATAATGACATTCATATAAATTATATTTAAAACATTAACCTCAAATTATATCATAGTTAGTTCCAAAATAGAACAATCTTTACTGTCTGATTTTTCATAATTTATTCCATAAATGAAATGCTCTAAAATTTTAGAGAGGCTATGATGACAAATAGGGATACTGACCATTAAAGTTTTAAAGATTTATAATATCTTCAAGTATTAAAAATAATCTTTGTTTTAGACTTTATAAAATCTGTAAAACAGTTTTCGGTCATAAACCTACGCACTTCAAAAATTCATAACAATCATCCTTAACTTATAAAATCATAAAACTTTCAATAATTATACTAGACATGTATCCAAAGTATCATATCAAATTTCATAATTTTTTTTTAAAAAAACATAGTCATATCAAACTAATTTCGCAATTCATGTAATTCATTGAAACTATAAAATTTTAAAGTATTAGACTCAACTTTGAAAAATCATTAAAAATCATATACATGTTCTTTTGTGAAAATTTAGTTTTAAAATGCTCATTTAGATATCTAGTATAAATTATCCAAAAATGGGCTTCAATAAAAATATGTAGGAATTTTTATGATTTTCGTACTTTTGCAATATCTTTTTGTACTTTTGCATCATATCATTCTAATATATATAATAAATCAATAATTACAATTACCTCTATGGTCTTGAATTCTTCCTTAGAAATCTTCTTTAACCTTTTCAAAATATTCTCTATTAAAACATAAAATAAACTCTCATGCTAACCTCATGTATCTATAGCCTAAGTTATCTTTTTTACTTAAGGAATTATATTCCTTATAAGATCCTTATTAATGAATTATTGTCAAACTCTTAAATTAAAAGTCATTATTCCCTAATAATTATTATTATAACTTAATAAGGTTAAAGGCTTATTCTTAATCATCAAACTAAACCCACAAAATAGACTTATAATAAAAGCCACTGAATTAATTACAATAATATGTACTAAGATAATTTCATTAACAAATATCCAAATTTTATTATTAATACTAATAAATAAATTTAAAACAATAATCTTAAATCAACTCATAATATTTTGTTACCTTTAGTGTTTGAGCCGCAATAGGTTCAAAACTCTCCCGCAACTATTTTAGATAATTTTCTATCAATTTAGGGAGCAGATATTCTCTTAATGAGAGACAGATATCTAAGTTATGGTTTATTAGTTATTAGGTTCAGATTTTATGTTGGCTCATTCCGTGTTAAAATGGTAGAGTTTGAGTCAGAATTTAAGCAAACAAAGACTAGGTATCAACTTAAGACCAAGTGGCCACTCGAAAGAGTGTTGATAGATTGTCCATGCCAACCCAGCGTTAAGTAAGCGCTTAAGCAAAGTGCTAACAAAATGTCTGTGCCAACCTAGTGTCAAATGGGTTTTCGAGTGGAGTACTAATAGAATGTGTGTGCTAACTGAGCACTAGCTCCTATTCTAGCGGACAATGTATTTGGGTTACCTACCAAGACATCGCTAGCTTTTCGCTCTAGTTGATGTTCATTTTTTAACGTAATATCTAATTTTTTCTAGATGCATTTTTGACGGGCAAATCTTATAAAATCATCTTTTTTCATCCAAAAAAGATAGAGGTTTATTACAACTTATTAATGGTTTCTTCTCAAGGGAAACTTAGTGAGTTTTTTAGTAAATGTGTTTTTCTCTTTGTCTGATGTCTTGATAAATACAATCCTTATCCTTACATCAAAATTCAATTGAGAAATATTCAGAGTTCTGATTGTTGTTGGTGGCTGGAGTTCTAATCTTTAAACATGTCATTCAAGAATTCCATTGACGAAAGAATATTTTAGAGTTCTTAAGACGGGACTACATAGAGTGGGTCATTTTTCAAGATAGTCAAATTTGAGTGTCAAGAGTTCTTATACTAAATCACTGATTGTAAGTTATTTTTTACTAGTAGAATATTTTGTTGACTCCTGTATCAGTTCGGAGAATTTTTATCCTATAAAGAATTTTTCATAAGATTTCCTTCGTTAACAAATTATTAATTGTCTTATCTACTTTCGCTTATTGCTTTAGAATTTGTTTATTGTATTTGCTTTTACATTATTGTTCATTTGTTTCTCTTTAATCTAGACTTAATAAATTTTAATGTGTTTTAATTTAGATTTTTCAATTGGTATTAGAGTCTTGTATGGTCCTTCACCCTAGTTTTGGTTTGAATGGATTATAAATCTCAAGGTTTGTTTGTCCCACCATTCTTTAATGGAGCAATTATCCATATTGGAAAGTATAGATAAGAGCCTTCTTAAAAGTTATTGATGAACCTGTCTAAATGTCTTGTGAGAAAGTGTGGAGTATAGCCTCAGTCACTATTGAGGGAATGTATGTGTCTAAAAAGTTTAGTCTTTGGAAAAAAGATAAGTTGTTGGACTTTAATTTTAGTAGGAAAGTTGCCAATGACATCTTCATGGCAATGTCTTCTGAAAAGTTTAAGAGAATATCTATGTGTGAAATTGCCAAGAAGGTTAGGAATATTCTTAAAACTACCTATAAGGGTATATAAACTAATAAGAACTATAAGCTTCAAATGTTAACCTCTAAGTTTGAGGAGATTAGAATGAGGGAAGATGAAATATAATAGAGTTTTAAAGAATGAAACTAAGGCATTAGTTTGTGAGTTGAATGATGCTACGTCACAATTTACTAAATTCTCTCATGGCATTAAGAAATTAGATGATATGCTTAACATATGACAAAATGAGAGTCGTAAAAGAAGGCTAGAATTTTATGTGATTAACCTTAATGATACATTTAAAACCTCATAGAGTTAGTCCTCTATCTGATTTTATGCCTACTTGTCATGAATGTAGTAAAGTACGTCGCATAAGAAAAAATTATTTTTAGTTTAGGAGGAAGAAAAAGAAGTCTTTGTTGTTTTTAAGTTCGTGTTTGATCAAGATAGTCTTACTCGTCAAGTAATTGAGTTAGCTTAACAAATTAAAATGATTAGTGATAAACTTACTTATTTTACTAAGGTTACTACAAACTATAAACAACATTCTAGGACTATGAGAGATTGTTGCTTTGTTTAATTCAAATGCTTTAGTGTAGGTTTATTTCTTTTGAATTATTTTCTCTTAATTTTTTAGGTATTTGTGTTTTTCAGTTATTTATTGATTTTTTTTCTTTATGTTTTACTTAATAAGAGTTTTTTTTTTGTACTTGTTTTCTATAATATAAAAATACAAAAATATTTTTGCTTGTTTTGTTCTATGTAAGTAGATAAGACTATTGTATGGGCTTTTCATTGTGTTTTCATGTGATAACTAGCCTTTGACTTATGTCTTATAATAACCAAAGTCTGATTATTTTCTATATATGCTCTCAATATATTTTGCATATACATTTGATATTTCTATTTCAAATGTTTTCATATTTATTGTGTACTCAGGATTAGTGTTCTTAATCACTATGCACTTCAGTATGAATATGTTATGTTTGATCGCATGTATGATAGCTAGGTAGGCAAGCATAAGTTAAAATAAAGTGTTATGGTGATTGAATTGACCTTTTTTATTATTGTATCTCTTTATGAAAAATCTCATGCACCATGTCAATGTTTCAATTGTTATCAAGTATGTCTTGTTACAAAAATTCATATTCTAAAGGCAGTATAAAACAAAATGTAAGAGATAATTACTTTAGGGAGAAAAAAATATATATTATAACCAATAAAGTTGCATCTTTCTCAAGTCCTAATGGCATTAGTTTTTATTTTTTCCACCATAGTATATTTATTCAACTAGTGGTTTCATATAGGTTCGCCCTGCTCATAATTTCTTGATCTTAAGTCATGTATTCATTATTGGTTATCACTTTACACAGATGCGAATCATTTATACTTGACTCACATGCTACATGTTTGTTAGAGATGAAACTCACTACAAATATTTTGTCTTTATGTATAACATTTATTTAGGTGATGGTGTTTGATAACTCTATTTTTATAGTATTATTTTATCTATTTAAACTTGAATTTTAACTTATGTATTGTTTATTTTGTTTTTATTAAATAAATTACTACATCTCTTTGTATTTTTCATTTTTCAGGATAAAACTGATGGAAAATAGATATTAATGAATAAATGAGTTTATTCATTATTG